>PNEQ01101524.1:0-16589 GCA_003012365.1 Medauroidea extradentata | reverse complement strand
TCACGTTGCATTGTACGAAAACTATGAAAGTCAAAAAAAAATTTCCACCCCATAACAGGGGTGGCCACACTCACTTTGACCAGAACTTTTTTGCAGTTGTGTTTTGTGAATATGATATGTCTTTCTGAACAGTACTTCTAAGTGACAAAAAAGGTCCTCTTGTCGCAAGTCGCTAGAATGCACCGTTTACGAATAAATAATTCGTGTACACAGTCAGTGGCTGCAATACACTGCATTCCTGGTATTGTATTGTTGGCACAGCGCAATGTATTGTAAATGGATACAAGTCTCGATCTCCACGTGAAACATATAACAATACGCATGTTGGATTAAAATTTTTTTGACAAACAGTTCATAAATAAACCGCACGTAAAATGTGCAAGTTGCATGGAGATGTGTAGTTTGGAGGCAGGTATGTCTGTGTCGTCTACTGGGCCAGTCGAGAACATTTCGTGCGATTGTGCGTTTTGTTGTAAGTTGAGTTAACCAATATGTCACTATAGAAGACGGTGATCGCTGCATGCCACATCGAAGACGTCAGGCCATTTAGTGTTCCCGCAACTGTGGCATGGAGCGGTTTAGTTTGTCAGAGCTTGCGTATACGCACTTGATGTATGGTGTCGCACATTCACATGGACGGGAAGCAGCGAGGATGTACGCAGAATACTTTCCACAACGACGACACCCTAGCCGTAGCATGTTCCAAGGGCTTGGCCACCGACTTTGTACGACAGGCTCATTACACCTTAGTATGCGTGAGACAGGTCTAACTCGTTCTGTTCCTGTGACTGTGGAAGAAGACATACTGAAAGATATAAGAACACACTCAGCAACAGCTCTCATATGATATCACGCCATCATCCAGTGAGCCACACGACAGCTTGGAGCATATTGCACGAACAAAATATGTACAGTTAGCAGTTACCATATGCAACGTGTGTAAGCTCTACGAATGGAAGACTATCCACAAAGACCTCTGTGGTGCGCATGGTTCTTTCGACATACAGTACGTCCGCACTTCCATGCGTCTGTCTTGTTCACAGATCAGGCTACCTTTACGAGTGATGGATATTTCAACATGCACAACAGTCATACGTTATCCAGACCTCAGTCCATTAGATTATATTTTATAGGGTCACATAAAAACCTTGGTGTACATTACAAGTGTGGAACACTAAGCTGGCCTTTTGCCACGAATTGAGGCAGCCTGCAGTAGGGTCAGGGATGTTGGAAAGGGTTCGACGTTCGATGCTTCAACGGTGTCGGAGCTGTCTGGACATTGGTGGTCGTAACTTTGAGCAGTTACTATAATACTGGTGCAGACATATTTAAATGAATATTTATTGTGTTATTCTTGTGTTGTGTATTGATTTAAGGTTTCCTCTAGTAGGTTCACAATTAATTTATTAAAGGTTTTGCCTGAATCACACATATGCATACATTATTGTCATTCACTGTTATGTTATAGTAGAAGGATGTTATACGTATGTGTTTACCTAGGCCCTGAGGCTGGTTGAATGTTTTGTTTTACCCTCCCACCCTAACAATACAACTCACGCCTTTTGTATGTAGTTTTCTCGATAGTGTTATTTAAACGGGTTTAAAACTAAGAGGCATTTGTTTGCTCACATAACCCTATGTTAATGCCAATACTGCGGCATTTTTGTTGAAGAAGCTGACTTTTGTCTAAGTCGGCGATATGTCGTGAACAGTGTGTTTGGGAACGTCAATCTGTAAAATATCTGCCATTTAAAAGTCTTCATTCATAAAACAGTTTCAAAGAAGTTAACCGTATTTTCACATACACAAATAGAAATAAAACGGTTGCACGTTTTGGTGTGAATTTGTTGTTGTCTTTTTGATCAGTACACCTTAACATTACATCTACCATTGTTGCACATCGATAGAATGCACCCTCCGAACGAGACAACGCAACAGTCATACATGTGTTGTTGCATTTGGAAGGATACGGGCTTTATTCCGAGCTGCAGCATTGCTGAGTTCAGTTTTCCATGGTTTCCCGAGATCACTCCAGGCGAATGCCGGAATAGAAGCCTTAACAAAGACCATGGCAGACCTTTCCAGTTTCCTTATAAGAACGTGCTTGTCAACGAGACGTAAAAGTTTCTCTGCATCAAAAATATCACTATTTACAATGCATTTCACTGTGCCAACAATACATTGCAGTGTGCCAACAATACAATACCAAGAATGCAGTGTATTGCAGCAGCTGTCTATGTGTGCGAATTGTTTTTCCGTAAACTATGCATTCTAGCGACTTGCGACAAGAGAACCTTTTTTGTCACTTAGAAGCACTGTTCAGAAAGACAACATAAAATGTTCACAAAACCCAAGGGCAAAAAAGTTCTGGTCAATGTAAGGGTCGCCACCCTTGTTATTTACTTGAAGGGGAGGGTTTTAACTAGCGATTTCGTCACAGCTTAAGGATCTCGATGAAACTAAACATTGTGAAGAAAATTGTCATTTAACTTAACAGCGTTTCCGATATAATTTAAAAAATTGATTTTCAAAGGTTCATATCTCCCTTAGTAATGGAACTAGACGAAAATGGTTTTGTGTTACAGTACCTAATTTTTTATGAGGAGTCGCCTCCCAAAGTTTGTAACATAAGTTAAGAAACAGCCCACACATACATTCATATGTGTGTGAGTTGGTGTATGTGTTTACATAGATACACACATTCAACATTCATATACATACGCATAAAAAGGGATCTTCATACGTTAACCACAATAATTGTCTACTTAAATTATTACTTATTTTTCAATAATTTTTATTCTGGTTTTCTTCTTTTACAGGAGAGTCGAACCTCACGTTTTCCTTTTTTGTGGAAATTTTTTGTGGAATATAGCCTATATGACAGGTCT
Organism: Medauroidea extradentata; assembly: GCA_003012365.1. Classification (NCBI taxonomy): domain Eukaryota; kingdom Metazoa; phylum Arthropoda; class Insecta; order Phasmatodea; family Phasmatidae; genus Medauroidea; species Medauroidea extradentata. The sequence continues at coordinate 13,701 of PNEQ01101524.1, read as the reverse complement.
TTCTTTCACTTTCCATTTAGGTTACATTACATATAACATCAATATATCGCGCACTCAAACATGTAGCATTACTGAAATAATTGACGGGCTTCTGTACCGATACTACTTGGTGATGGCGTTGTCCTCACTACAAGGCGGCTATCATACATTCGCTCTGTAATAACATTTTATTTGTGCCGAAAACCAAAAAATGACACTCAGTCATGTAGAAGGGGTTGGAGAAAGTCTTATCTCGATACATGGCACGCACCACACCTTGAGTTATCAGTCCTCTCAGCTCAGTCGATTTTTTCTTTTTGGCTCAATACATGTCTCTCTCTCCCTCTCTCTCTCCCTCTCTCTCTCCCTCTCCTCTTTCTATCTCTTCTCTCTCTCCCTCTCTCTCCCTCTCCTCTATCTATTTCTTCTCCCTCTCCCTCTCTATTCTCTCTCCTCTCTCTATCTCTCCTCTCTCTATCTCTCCTCTCTCTATCTCTCCTCTCTCTATTCTCTCTCCCTCTGTATTCTCTCTCCCTCTCTATTCTCTCTCCCTCTATTCTCTCTCCCTCTCTATTCTCTCTCCCTCTCTTCTCTCTCCCTCTCTCTTCTCTCTCTCCCTCTCTTCTCTCTCTCCCTCTCTTCTCTCTCTCCCTCTCTTCTCTCTCTCCCTCTCTTCTCTCTCCCTCTCTTCTCTCTCTCCCTCTCCTCTCTCTCTCCCTCTATTCTCTCTCTCCCTCTATTCTCTCCCTCCCTCTATTCTCTCTCTCTCCCACTATTCTCTCTCACCTCTCCCCTCTCCCTCTCCGATTATTTTGCTCACCACCAATATAATTTATTTATTAAATTTATCTTAAATTTATCTTTCAGCTAGTTTTATAACAGATATTTGTACTTTGTGCATCACATTGTACTCTGCTGTCACTGGGCTATTGTTCTATAAGTACACATTTTTAAAAATGTATTTATTTAAGGAGTTATATAATCGAACTCAAATTTTCACTTAATCCGCGTGGTTAAAACGTAATTACCAAAATTTGTTTGTTAAAACAGTACAGTTTCCAGATTGAAATTCGGTTCACTCTTTCTAGAGAAAATCACGAAATAAAATCAGCTCATTTTGGTGTTGCCTCGTACTAGTGGCATTCATAATTGTTGTAGGGACATGTAACCTCAACGACAGTAGATGCGCGCGTCACAATCGCCCTTATAGTAAGCTATGATGTCGAGCGGACGACTGGAACACTCATTCGTCAATAACATCTGAACTACTCATCAAGATTCGGTGAGATTTGTTTGCCAAGTAGATATTTTATCAGCGGACGTTTATTTATATAGCACTATGCGGTAGTTTGTTTTACTTTCGAGTACAACAATTAAAAACTGTTTTTACATAAATAAGGGAATGAACCCACAAAAATTTACAAAAATGAAAAATTGTCATTTTTGTAATTTTTAATACGATAATATCTAGGCCTCTATAATAACGGAATTTAAAAAATACTCGCATTATGATTAAAAAATTATTTTACTATCCGATAATCTCTGCGCGAGAAGTTTACGGATGTGCAATGTGGGTTATATAGGGGGAAGTGGCCCAAAAGGATCCCCTTAAGGGAAATCACCAGATGATATAAAAAATATACTCTCATATCCTGAAGTAAGTGTTTGATTATAGCCTTCTGTTATTACAGCACGATATATAATTTTTTTTGAGATATTGAAATACTAACAAACTAACAAACCTATGTAACAAAATATAATACACTACACTGCAAAGTGATCATTTTACCCCACCTATGGTACAAAATGACCCCCTATGTAAATTATATGGACAAATAGTTTTCTCTATGTAGCAAGTAAACTAACCATTTCAGTTGTACACATTTCATTATTTATTTAAAGCAATGCACTTAAAACATATTTCCGGCAGAAATATGATACATTTATAGGAAAAACACTTGTTTTAAGGTAATCAACTTTTTATTATCTATGGAAAATACAATTTGTCAATATGAATAAAATAAGATGAAAGAAAATTAGTCCAGATATTACTAACATTCATTACAACTTCCTGTGGACATTTCGCATAGCACTTTTATGCGTCTTGTTGCAGAAATCACATGTGTAGATTCTACAGTCATCTTCGGTGCCGGCACATGCATCATGTGCCCATATTTTGCAAACCACACATTGAATCCATTCTTCCCCTGGCAAGAATAAGAGAAGAGTTCGCAGCGAAACATACATTTACTTTCTTCCCCATCTTCAGATTCACCTTGCTAACAGGTGAGATTGCTTATTCCTCTTGCCAACAACATTAGGTGTAGAGGTAGCGCATCTGTTCGGGTTTGGTCGTTTCTGTGCTGGAACTGAATTATCCTTTTTCCTATGCCTAGCCGCTTTTATCTCAGCCAATTCTAGTTTTTGGCGCTGGTTTTCCAATAACATGTTCCTGTAAAGACTGTCTGTTAACACGATCGTTCCTTGGCTTTTCCTCTTTTTGACTGAGCGGTGTTTTACTGACATTTTTGGCGTAGGTTTGATTGCTTGAGGTGGAACAGTGAACTTTGAAGTGGACGGTGATTTAGTAGCTGTTGAAATATGGTCCTCAGGTAGACTAACATCGGCTGTAGGTGGATAAGGTTGGAATGATTCGCCAGCTCTTGGATACGTGTGGCAGGATGAAGATGGTTCTGTTAAAGAAGAATGCGTGTTACTGCAACTAGATTTGCGAAGGTCATGGTTTCCGTGTTGTTCCTTTGGCAAAATGATTTGGTTATCTCCGAATTGCCTAGGTTCTTCATGCACAGAGAGTTCTTCTGGCATATCGGGTTCATCTGGTCCATCGAGTGCAGCATTTTCAGTTGTCTCTGCAGCAGCAAAGTCTATTCCTGTAAAAACGTCGGGGTTTAGTGGAACAACTCCAGTTTTCCTAAATCCATTAATGGCATTAACAGGAGTGCAAGCTCTTAAGTAAGACTCGCAAAATATCTGACTAATCTGGAACAAGGTCACCACTCTTGCGGGATGGTTGTTCGTCCACTTTTCGAGTGCCACATCATGGTAATGGCTTAGTGGGAACATCACCCCAACTTCTAAGGGCTGCAGCTTGTGTGTATAATGGGAAGATAGGCATAAAATGGTAACATAATTCTTCCTTGCCTCATCAACTACCTCCAAGTTTTTTTGTGTGAGATAGATACCCATCAAGAATAAGGAGAGCAGGATCGTCTTCTGTGGGCTTGACAAGAGCAAGAAAATGATCAAACCACTGTGAAAACACATCCAACCTCATCCACCCTGAATCATTTCAGACAAATACGCTGTCTGGAAAGTGCTCCATCTTGCAATTCTAGCTTCATTCTTTTCCTGTTAAAAATTATCATAGGAGGAATGAAATTGCCACCTGCCGACATACATATAACAGCTGTTGTAGAACTGCGCCTTTCTGCTGTTACCACTAGCCCAACTTGCTTTCTCCCTTTCTTTGCCAGAATTTTGCAGTTTTTACCAGGGACAGTGCTCAGTGATGTTTCATACACATTAAAAATTCTATGTGGTGGGAATTGTTTCTTGTCATTTACTTCTCGGAGGATCGAAAATAATTTGTTAACAACTGGGCGATTGAATGCTCGAGCACGAGCTGCTGATGTTGTTAACTCTGGACATCCAAGAGACAGTTCTGGGTGTCTACGATGAAAACCTCGTAGCCAGTCCTTGCAGCAAGTTTTGCTTCATGACAAAAGAGATGCAAAATATTATTTTTCTCTGCTAACTGATAGGCCAATGATCTAACATCCACATTGGTTAAACCATACATTCTTCTCTCCATGTCAACAATATGAGCTACTAGCTCCTCTTCTTGCTCGTCAGAAAACACACATTTCTTACTTGCTAGGGTTTTCACATCACTTACAGCGAACATATTCTTGCCTTTGTGACGCCTCTTCAGCGCCATCACCGAAACGTCTAACTATCTAGCCGCACTATTGAAAGGCATGTTATCTGCATTCCACCCTTGCCTCTGTGTTTTTCGTTTATATTTATGCACCATTGGTAGCCTAAAACCGAAATAACATTGAATATATAAGAATGGCTTTTAACTAACTTGATGTGTGTTATAAATACAAATTATCTAGCCGATTTCCGGTACAGTCAAACTTCCCTTAATGTACACTTCCGAAAAACAGACAATTTTTTTCAACCGGACATCCATCCAATCACCGCCGGCAGAATAACATAAATACTTATGAAGGAATAATTACCATTAATAGACATTATCAACGTACGCGGACACATAACTAAAGGCCACTGATATATTATATATGGCAAATAACAGTCAAAACAGTGTGAAAATTGTTGGAAAGCAGCATGAATGAAAGCTTCAGAAGCGTGTCTCACGTAGGAAACATGTCATTTGTACACCCCTTGCAAGTTAGCTGGCAGCTGGCGTGTTATCTTTGTCTTCCAAACACAAGCACGTCATGTGTAGTCTTTATTTCCTGCGTATCACATTTAATGTCACATCACCATGGGTTTTCGTGCACCAGATTGGCGACAGTTTTCTATAGCAGAGTTTAAAAAATACTGTACCGTTTTTTGATAGTTTTTATTTTAATTTTATTTGTTATGTATTTCCTAATAATTTTCCGTAAGAAAGGCCTACTTTTTTATTCACTAGAGGTGTCTATTAATGGCGCCTTTCATAGTATTCCCACCATTATTTTAACAAAAAGGTATTTTTGCCTAAAATGAGAACAGGTAATTTGAGCCCAAGTGAACTGAATACTGTATAAAGTGTAATACTTTATTTTAATATGACCATTGTCATATATTTTATCGAATTTATCGTTGCCACATCAGATGTAACAATACGACACACGGACACATGTGACTAATATCTAAAATATCTAAATATCTAAATCTAATATCTAAAATCCTAAAAATACTAATCCCTAATGTTCAATCAGATTCAATTAATATTAATGTAGGCTACAAATTCACAGCATAACATAAAACGCGGGCAAAACAATCCTTCTGCGGGCAAAACGATTACTCAGAGGGATAATTTCGCCCAAAATACAGTTGCCACAACTACACAGCGTCTTACGAAAACAGCCACATTATAAAATTACATGAACACCGTAAAATGAAGTAAGACGCTTGTATTTACTTATCCTGTATTTTTAATATTATACTCGCGAACACACACACTCACAAGCGACACGTTTTAGAATGACTTACCTCAGATCAGGCACTTTCAAAATAGTTTTTCTCCTTTTAGTAGAAAATCTTTGCTAGTTCCGATGCTCTACTTCATTACACTGACGCAGCTTTTCGTTTTGTAACTAAGCTGAGAAGGTTTCACGGCCGTTTTGGCACGAGGCCTTAGGAGCCAACGAGAGTGAAATGAGGTGAAGAGGCAGCACAAAAACCAATGCTCGAGCCGGGATTCGAACACAGGACCTCTTGCACCGTAGATCGGAGCTTAACCGACTGCGCTACGGAGGCCGTCTTTTATATACAAGTTTATGTATTTTAGTTATGTACCATACTCTTACAACTCGAGGGAAGATCAACACCACTTGAGCGTCTTGTGTCTAATTGACCTCGAAGCACGTCATTTGAACTGAAATAGAAATAAAAAGAAATTATGTACCGATGAATGGTGCTTTATTCACAAAAAAAACACTATGTAAGATTACACAGTACGTTTACATATTTACTGTTATAATTTATACGTAAGTAAGTTAAATACTGTAAATGCAACAGATATCGTCTGTCGCTTCGTCACGTGTAATAAGAAATAAAACTGAGACTTTTTGAATATAAATTTAGAGTGTAAGTTTATATTGCTTCAATTAATTCTATATGAAAATAATTTGGCTAAATTAAAATGTGGCATAGCTGTGATTTATTTTTTATTTTTTTCGGAATAACAAACGTTTTGTATGTTACTTCAGGAGAAAATCTTCACATAAAATATCATCAAAACAAGTTCACCTGTTTTAGTGTGAAGATGGAATTATTATGCTAAGTAGCTATTCCACAGAAACCGTGCATTTTGTTTTGGGATAAAAAGTAGCACTTGTTACTCTCAGGCTCGTAAACTGTCTCCATGTAAAAATCATATGGATCGTTTACTCTGTTGCCGCTTGTAAGGACAAACCAACAAACACACTTTGTCTGCAGTGTATGCTGTGCGAGAGAGTGATTTGTTACCACATGCATTCATTCTCGAGGTCGCCCCAACAACATAATCATACAGCCTTGTTTGGCTCTCCGCTCTAACAAGCCCGCACTATATTGATTATCGCCGGTGAGCGTGGCAAGGTTAACGGCCGAACAAAACCGCTCGCTGGTTTTTTGCTTGCTTGGAAACAGTTCCCCAAGGCGAGGTTGATTAGCGCCCGAGGGCGTGGGAATGCGAATGTGAGTGATTTTGGTCAGCGCTTAACATCGAGGTCTTCAGCGCTGGTGAGGGGTGACATGAGGTGAGTATGGAGCAGTGCCGGAATGAACGGGCGGGGGAAACGGGAGATCCCCGAGAAAACCCGCACCATTCCCGCATGCGAAAGTTCTGGGACCGACCCCGCAGGGAATCTAACCCGGATTGCCTTGATGGGAGGCGAGAGGTGTGACCCCTCGACCACCGCGGCCCCCTCCCCAAGGGCGTGGGAACCTTCTTGACTAACACCACGGACCCTGAGTTTTCGCGCAAAGATGTTCGCACCAACCTGCTACAATGCCTTACGTGCAGGCCTACAGCTTTGCTTCGTGCTCATTGACTGGCTGTTTTAAGAGTTAGTGGACGGTGGCTTTCTCGGGCGCGGTCTACCGCAATTTTCATCGCCATTTTTTTATTTGTATTCGTACCAGATATTTTTTTCTTATTTTAGACACAAAATGTGACTAAATTTGGCTCTTATGATATTTTTTTATCTCTCATAGTTTTCGCGTAATGGCTTGATAAAGTCATATTTTTTGCATGTTTCCGTTTTAACGACTTCACCAAAACCAACTCATATACCAAACTAAAAAAAAAAAAAAAATCACAGTGGATAAAGACATTGCAGGCTACAATGACATGTTCATAAAATCAAAGAATAAAAATTATTTGAATTTTTAAAAAATGCTGAAACTAAAAATAAAAATTTAAAAAGTTCAATATTTTTTTTTTAAATACAAGTAATTTTTATTCTTTAATCTTATGAGCATGTCATTGTAGCCTGCAGTATCTTTATCCACTGTGATTTTTTTTAGTTTGGTATCTCAGTTGGTTTTAGTGTAGTCGTTAAAACGGAAACATGCAAAATATGACTTTAACAAGCCATTACGCGAAAACTATGAGAGATAAAAACATTTCATAAGAGCCAAATTTAGTCACATTTTGCGTTAAAATAAGAAAAAAAATATCTGGTACGAATACAAAATAAAATAATGATGATGAAAATTGCTGTATACCGCGCCCTTAACGTTTGTGGCGCGGGAACGGGGAAGGCGATAAGTTGAACATAACACGTCCGTCAAACACCTCACCGCCTCTTGGTGCGAAGGACTAAAATAGCGTGTAGTGTTTTCGTAGAAACAATTTTTCAATGGGACTTCAAGCGATGATCCTGTTGTTTTATTTGTGGAAAGTTTGTGGCAATGTCCGATGCAGGTTTCTATGGCTTAGTTTTAATATTACGATCGATGCTTTCTCAGCTACAGCCATGTGAAAAATACATTTTCAGCACTTTTGAGGAGCTTGGGCATCATGTCTATTAAGAAGCGGACTGCATTTGTTAAATCATAGAGACACAGTAGATAAACGCATTGGAAATATTTTTAATAGTTACACAAGAAAAAATACTATCCGTACCTCGTTACAGCACGACTCACGCGTCCGGTCCTCTAGCTCAACTCTCAGCATCTCGGGTTACTACCTGCAAATCACAGACGTGTGATTTCACTGTAACCTTGTTCTGACAGTCAGAGTCAAAGAAGCGAAAGTGACTCCTCTGCACCAGTGGCTGGTCCAGAAGGGGAAGGGGGCATAGGGGCCATGGCTCCTTCCGATACTGCTACAAAAATAATAATAATAATGCCAAGTAAAATTAATTAAAATATATCCTTATAATTTTCCTAGGCCTTTAAAAAAGACAACACTACATCAACAGCACAATCATGTTGCATTGCACAATATGGAAGCAGATACTTAATTGTACCTAATTTATTTTATATCAGCGCAAAGGTTTGATCTCTTGAAGCATAATTTATCCTTAAATTTTTTTTCAGTTTCTTAAAAACTATATTATAATTAGCCATTTTTCGCGAGAAAAAAAACGCTATGTTTCGGTGCCTTACGTGCACACCTGCAGTTGTGCTTCGTGGTCAGTGATTGGATATTTTAACTCTCACCAGCCTTGGGATTCTACCGGCAAATCACAGACGTGTGGTGTTGCAGGAACGTTATTATAATTGGATCAGCTAATGAGATACGGCTCTTCACACAGACACGCTGCCAATAACCATGAAGCAAACTGTAGACGTGCTCGTAAGGTACTGTAACAAACTGGGGTAAAATTATTTTTGCAAAAAACAGGGATCCCTAATTATAATTATTATTTAGTTTTCAAAGTCCATTAATAGCACCATTTCTCACTTTAAAATCCAATATTTTTTCCCGTGTATATTTATGTTTTAAGAGTTACTGAACCTGCGCGTGAGCCGAGCTATAGTGTGGTACGGAAAGTATTTTTCTTGTGTAAATATTTAAAATGTTTCCAATGCGTTTATCTACAAAAAGAAGACACACTTCAAACTGTGCCTCTATGATTTTAAAAAATGCCGTTCGCAAACATGATTCTCAAGCTCCTCAATAGTACTCAAAATAACTTTTTCCCGTTGCTGTAGCTGAGAAAATATCGATCGTAATCTTAAAACTAAGACACAGAAACCTGCATTGGACTTTATCACATACTTTCCACAAATAAAATAACAGGCGCGTGAAGTGTCGTTGGAAAACATATCCTTCGAATACACTGCACGCTAGTTTAGTCCTTCGCGCCTAGAGGCGATGAGATGTTAGACGGACGTGTTTTGATCGACCTATCGTCTTCCCCGTTTCCGTGCCCCAAACGTAAAGAAAAAGCTGGGGCCTCCCTACCTACGCTTCAAATGCGTCGCAGCGAGTTACGACTATTCATTTTTTGACGAAACTATTTGACGCTAATTATATTTGTATAACTAAAAAAAGAGCACACATTTCAAACTATGTCACTATAGTTTTACAAATTCAACACGTTAATTAGAAGCGTCATTTTCGGGCTCCTCAAAATGGCCAAAAAGGGTTTTCCAGACTGCCATGTATAGAAAAATAATACCCGTATTCTAAAAACACAACTATAGAAACAAGCGTTAGACTTTGAAGTACGCTGCCCGCAAATAAAATAATGTGGTCACCGCTTAAAGTCCCATTGTGAAAAGGATAACAGTAGAGCATTGCACGCCATCTGAGTGGCTGCGCGGAGAGGCGATATTACATTGCATACGTCGGTTAGTAGCACACTTACCGCTCCTGCTCACACCCACAATCGCAGGCTATCTAGGCGTTCAAGTGCGATAAAATCATAATTTTATATTTTTATGAAATATTGTTAGTTTTGTAGACGATAATTGTGAGTACATTTTACTCTTACGAAACAATTTTAGCTTTAATTAGATATATCATAACGGAGTGTCAAAGTCAATATTGGTTTGTTACACTTCTAAGCAAATACTGTAGTGAAAACCAACAGACCTTCTTAAACAAAATAATTCGCTGTGTACTTACATCCCATGAACTATGCAATAAAACTTTTAAAAACCCACAGTGTAAAATTCTGAATTTAAAAAAATCGCAAAAGTACAGAAAAAAGTTGCAAATTCAGTATTTTTTTTAAGTACAAAAACAGTTCGCGAGATTTTTTCAAATGTTTTATTACATAGCCCATGGTGTGTTATTTCGCTGTGAATTATTTCAAGTACGTGAGTCTATTGGTTTTCACAATTTGCATGGCAGCAGAACATGCACATTTTGACTTTGACTCCCCGTTATGATAAAACTACGCCAGTTAAAAACGTTTCGTAAAACGAAACTGCACTCACAAGTATCGCCTACAAAACTAACACTGTTTCATATAAATGTAAAATTATGACTTTATTGCACTTGAACCTTCTTAAGTCATAGCCCCCTGCAGGATTCAGAGCTGCATCTACACCTGCTCTCAGCCACAGACTAAATAGTAATACAGACATGAAATGACGTGTCGGCTCGTTTGGTAAGGGCGAACTTCACAGCTTATTGGTTGCCCAAGGCTGTTGATGCTAGCCCCGTGTATGTTTGGCTCCTGCATGTTACTGCGTGTTTCCTATTGGCCTGGCTGCCGGCTAGCAGGGCAGCCACCTTACGCTGATTGGCGGCAGGCGTCTCCGCCATTTTGTTGGCCAGGGAAGCCATTTTGCTGGCGTGTGTGACTGAGTTCGCTGTCTTGCCGGCTATTTCACATCTGTATTCCTAAATATTCTGTGTCTCAGCTCTGCACAAAGACGCGCTACCAATATCTATTCAGTTGAGCTGCAGATGTGCACGTGAAATAACGAAACAAGCCGAAGAAGAAATATTTTCGCGGGAATTTGTGGTCCGTAACTGTCGCCAGAACAACGAACTTTCCGCGGAAATAATTTTACCTCGGTTTGTTTCAGTGTCTTATGCGTACATCTGCAGTTTCGTTCCGTGGTCAGTGACTGGACGTTTTAACTGTCAAGTGTCTTGTTGTTCTACCCGTAAATCACAGACGTGTGGTGCCGCAGTAACCTTATTGTGATTGGCACAGTCAAGTATGAGAGACGTCACTTCACACAGATACGCTGCCAATAACCATGAAGCACAGCTAGGGCAAAATTCTTTTCGCGAAAATTTCGTGGTTCGAGCTATCAATAACGTATGCTACCAGGGGGAGGGAGGAGGCGGGGTAGAGTGGAGTTCGTGATCACATTTTGCGGGAGCAGGGATAGATTTCAAAAGCTGTAGCAAGGGAGGGGCTTTATTTAATCGTAATTTCAGTATTATACCCTAGTAGCATATACAATAATTTTTCAGTTGGCCAACTGTCGTCAGAATCGGTCAACGTTCGCTAGTATGATCGTCTACTTTTGCTGGAATGGTTGTTAATCAGGCCATGTCAGTAAATATGTGTGTAGTTATACTGGAATAGTGTTAATGTGGGAAACTTAGTTTAAAAAGACTGACATATGTCAGTATACGGTCCACAAGCAGACTTAGCAAACTAACCCACAAGCATCTGAATGCTTGTGGTACACTTGTGGTTAATGTGTGCGTTATTTCATTATGCATCATGTACGCCGCATGTGGCCGCGGGTGCATTCCGAATGTTTACTGCCTGTGGGCTGCTTATCACGTTCAAATTTGCACAAGTGGGCCAGTTGATGTTTGCTATTTGGGTAACTAGAGTCTGTGACTTCTTGTGATATGAACAACCAACGACGAAGGGACCCTACTATCATCGTCTGTGTTAATTCGTCTGTTGTCTTGTTTACAACCATTTCTGTCGCTGTGTTCATTTGTGTTGTCCTAGTTCTCTTTGTTTATTTCTGTCATCATTTACTTCACCGTAATTGGTCCTTGTCTGTTTTGACTTTCCTTTTTTCCCCGACTATATTCCTATTTCTGAGTAATTTGTATATTTGTTGACTTTGTCGATTTCTGGCTTCCCGGGTACCTGTCTTTCTTCGTCTCTTGTTGCCTATTTTCTAATGTTCAGTTAGAACAGTGGGTTATCTGTGACTCAACAACATTTGCTAACAATGACGTATATAGAACATCAACAGCGACGTACATGGCATGGATTTCAACATTTCAATTAGGGAGGCAATAAAGAGACACCAATCCAACCAATAAAGGAGGAAGGGGTCCGGGGGTCCTCCCCAGGAAAAAATTGGATTTCAAGGAGCAAAATGGCGCAAGTAATTGTGAAAGTTATTAAGGGAGTGAGTACTGTGTAAAGAAAATCTCTTGGCGCACGCACAAGTGTAAATCGTGTGCAATTTTTTTTCCTTTCATAAATACTGCGTTAGCAAGTGCCCTCCCCCCTTCCTTTTCTCGCCACTATGCCACCTCCTAATGCCGTACCTTGTGACGTAGCTAAGATTTGTGTAATTTGGATGAGAAGGGGGTGAACCTGAGAATAAGATAATGAACACCGACCATTCTTTTAAAGCGGTGGGTCGGGGATCCACCCTCAGGAAAATTTGGATTTCAAGGTGCAAAATAGTGCTTTTGTAGCAGTTTTTCGAAACAAAACATAAAATATTAAACTCATAAAAATATTTTAAATATTTTTGTATGATTTTTTTTTTCAATTTTTTGTGGCTTATGAGGAGGGGGGGGGGTTAGAACCCCCGACCCTCCCCCATGGCTACGCCCCTGCTATTTGACGTACACCCCCATTACTAAAATCATTCAAATGTCACTTAAGGTCACTCTTTCAGTAAAAAGTGCAGTGAAATTTCTAAAGTAATTCTGAGATATAATGTATTTTAACGTTGCTTCCACATTTATAAACTGCATGGATGGAAGATTAGTAGGAAGAGAAATTACATAAGAGACTGAACAGAGCATGTAACAGACGAACGTATTCAAGGCTCGTGTAGGGATGTTTGCATCCTCGCCCGCTCAGTTTCGACAGTTTCCTGGCTAACTGACGGAGCCGAGGCCGTCCTTGGAGGGGCACGCCGCTCTCCCGCCAGTTTCGCCAACCTCCGCTCCGTGATCCTTGCTGTGCTGCTTCGTGACCTCGCTGGCCACGCCGGAAGTTGTCGTCTTGGCCGGTGCAGCAGTTCCTCCCTGCTGCAACACTCCACTTCCGCTTGCGGTCAGGTAGGTTAACGAACGTTACTCAAAGCTCCTCATGGATTTTCGCGAAAACAATTTTGTAACATCGTGTTTCAATGTCTTAATCCTGGTACATGCTATCCTTAACACTTTACTAAATTCCTTACTTAATTCTGTTCATAAACTTCGATTGTGATTATATACCAGAATTATGAGCAAAATTTCTGTGTTGTGTACACACCATCACTGTTTACCAACACGTTCCGGTACATGAAGAAGAAAAATAAGTATAATCGTGGAATTCTTGGAAACTATTTCACATACAAGACACCCATGTAATTGGCAAATAAGTTAATTATTTCGGTTTTCTAACTCCGGTAGTCGTGCTTTAAGTAGGAAAAAATAATTTGATTTCTATTCAAATAATATTGGCAACTATACTAGAGTAATTCGCATGCGCGGTGGCTTAAACTGTGCATTGCGCATGCGCGCGAACATACACTACGATTAAAAATAGGACGGGTTCTGTCCTTGTCACACTGCTACTTGCACTGCATTTGGTACGGAATTCTGTACTGAATTGTGGGTAGAGCCCACGATTTTTCGCGAAAATAATACTGCAATAGTTTGTTTCAATACCTTATGTGTAGAGATGATGGTTTATCGCGGGAAAAGTTGACTGTTTGATGGATTTCAATACACGTCCAGCTTACCAGAAGATTACTGGCTTTAGCGTGTACGTGGAGCTGTTGCCCTATTTGACTGAGCCAATAAGAATCCCGATATTGTAATATTTGATGCCTGGTATTGGTCTGCAGACAGCTACGTTGTGTCAGTGTTTTCAA
>PNEQ01101522.1:6619-18524 GCA_003012365.1 Medauroidea extradentata | reverse complement strand
ATATTTAGGAATACAGAAGTGAAATAGTCGGCAGGAAGGCGAACTCAGTCACACACGCCAGCAAAATGGCTTCCCTGGCCAGCAACATGGCGGAAACACCTACTGCCAATCAGCGTGAGGCAGCTACTCTGCTAGTCGGCAGCCAGGCCAATAGGAAACCTGTAGTAACATGCAGGAGCCAAACAGACACGGGGCTGGAATCTACAGCCTCGGGCAGCCAATAAGCGGCCAAGTTCGCCTATATCAAACGAGCCGCCACGTCATTTCACGTCTGTATTACTATTTAGTCTGTGCCTTGGATAGTGCTGAGTCAATATTAAAATACAGGTCCAATCATGTGATATCATTGAGTCAGCGAGGACCAATGAACAACACCTGTCTGCTAGAGTGCACAGACATTATTGGAGGCCAACCTTCAGGTCAATGAACGCGCGAAGTTTACCTGTCTCTAGCAATATTTCCGACTATACATAATCTGCACGCAACATTGGCATTCCTGAAGTAATCAGCCAATAAGAACGTTTCCTAGTACTGAAGTCGTGTTTTTCGAAAATTCGTCCCTCGTCTCATGAACGCTGCTGAATGAAGATTCACTGCATCTATCCGGCTAATGGATCCACTAACAAGTTCAGAGTCACAAAATATTTAGGGAATCCCGACTAAGCCCATAGGCCCTACTCATTTACAGTATATTCTGTTCGCAATCCGTTGGACTCGCATTCAGGAGGACCCGGGTTCGATCCCCAAATCTGGCCATCCTGATTTCGGTTTTCAGTGGTTTCCCGAAATCACTCTAAGCGAATATTGGGATGGTTCCTTGACAAAGACCATGGTTCTGTCCTAGTGTAAAGTTGTGTGTAACCGTTAACCAGTTAACGAGATTACACTTAATAACAATAACACTGTGGCTCACTGTAAACTACTAAATTATTTAAACAAAAATACGGTATTGGCGGGCGCGAATAAGTATACCGTAGAATAAGGTAAGGTAAGTGGGCCTTACTTCTCGTCGCCAGCGAGGTGATCACAGACGGTGACACACAACTTGTTTCAATCATAGGAACTTACAAAGGAAGCTGATTGGAGTTATTTCGGAAAACCATGGAAAACCGAAATCAGGATAGCCGGATCTGGGGATCAAACATTGGGGTCTCCAAATTCGATTACTACATGTTACCGAAAGGTAAACCAAGAAGAGCTTTAAAAAAAGTGCTCTCTTATCCACGAATAGCTTATAATATGTATTTGGCTAGTGGAGTCTAGAAGTACACTTTAGCCAAATACGACGCACTCTAGCGGTAAAATATAAAACCAATTCAGTCTTCTGATTGCCAGTACGTCACTGACAGTGCAAATATTATTTAATCGAGACTTGGCGCTCTGTACAATTTTCTCTCCGCGACT
Source organism: Medauroidea extradentata (assembly GCA_003012365.1). Classification (NCBI taxonomy): domain Eukaryota; kingdom Metazoa; phylum Arthropoda; class Insecta; order Phasmatodea; family Phasmatidae; genus Medauroidea; species Medauroidea extradentata. The sequence goes on along the minus strand of PNEQ01101522.1, from coordinate 17,120 downwards.
TTGTAGCCTATGTTGCAGATAGATGTACTTAGGTGCGGAAAAATTTAGTTTTATTTTGAGCTTCATTCAAACAAAAACTATCTGTCGAAGTGAATTAATTATGTAGGCATCTTGTCAGCGATAGCACGTTTAATGTAGCCAAGTAAATGCAACTACGTTAAACTGTAAAATTTATATGTAGGCCTATGTATGTGTGTATAAGGTTGTCTTGTACCAGAATGTCCAGAAACAATCGTATTTAAGCACACCACGCGAATTCTGGGATAAATTGCAGACGAAAATGTTAGCGACAGAACGTTGTACGATGACATTTTACATGTACAATGTGGCAACGTAATCACTGTAGTTAGTCCGCTCTTGTGCTCCACATATATCTTACTTACCTCACCACTACTGTCCTAACCTGCGTATTATAGGTGTTGGTTAAAATCTCCGCGAGCAGTCCAAACATAATTCTACGTTTACTTGATGTAATATATATATATATATATATATATATATATATATATATATATATATATATATATATATATACAATAAACCCTGGACGTGGAGAGCAAGAGGGAACTTTCTCCGTGCAGTGTTGCAACACTGTGCACGTCAAATGTCATCGTACAACATTTTGCCACAAATATTTTCGTCTCCAATTTAGCCCAGGATTTGCGTGGAGTGTGCTGTATTGTGCAGCTTTTTTCTGGACATCCTGTATATTCATTTTCATATTGAATTAATCTAGAAAAGCAACGCTGTAAGCGAGAAGGGCAACAGTGCTGTAGTTGAAGGAATACAATCCTCTCCCATCTCGGTGATCCTGCCTCGATTTCCAACGGAGACACTTCCGATTTTAGCATGTCTGAAACGTCGTACCAGACGTTGCCGTTGGTCGGCAGGTTTTTCTCGGGATTTTCCCGCTTTTCTTAAAGCGAATTGTAAGAAGGCCTGTCCATTTTATGTCCGAAAGACACAACTGGTAACCAAGGGTCAGATCGTCGCCTGCACAGTGTCCTCTCAGGAAGACGGAAGGGTGCCGTCCGGGACTCGAACCCTCAGCACCGCAAGCAGGGCGTGTGATTGTGTCACAATGGGCCCAGGGGGAGGGGTTAAATGGGGCGAGCCAACATTGTGCGAACTTGCATAGAGGATGGTTAGGGGAAGAGGGGATTATCAATTTCCCCCTTCCTCCCTCGAAACCTCCCCCTGGGGCGACGCCATTGGTCGTGGGGCACCCTCCCGGCAGGGGGTTGGTCTGTGCTGGGGGAGGGATAAATATCTCTTACCCCCGGAACAGAGGGGTGCGACAGATGAGGGGTGGGTCGCCCATTGCAACCCTTGTTGCGTCGGCAGTAGAGCGGGTTGTGTTCGCAACCGGTTTGTAAACCCGCCACGATGCTGGTGATTCACACCAAGAAGAAGTGTCTATGTGTACCAAGCAAATATTTGTCATCGAGTTACCACATTAAGCTGGCCGCCTGGGAAGACATATTCCGTGCGTTCGAGGTCTCGAAATGCGGTGCATTAAGGACGACACAGCACACGCATCACTACTCACCCGGGCCTCTAAGCACAAGTCACTGGCGTGCCGTCTTCTCACAGAAAACTCGCATCTACTGGACATTGAGTGGTGAGAAGGGCCTTGTAAAATGGGAAGGGGAGGGGGGCAGAGAGGGTACATTCATAGGAGCCTAGGACCAAGAGAGACTCGGCGCTGTTGAATATATTATTAGAAAATAAAGTTTATCCACTAATAACAATGTTTATCCCATTGATCTTGCATTCATGCAATTGATTCGTATCTTGTTAAAAAATATAAAGCGATAATAATAAACATATAAATAAAATAAGTTGATGTGATGGTAAGGGCAGGAGCCCGGAAGTCTTACTAACATAGGGGCCCGGAAATCCTGCCAGCGACCCTGGGGTTAGATGTCAGCTACTTTGCTTTGCATCTCCCATACAGTTGTCTGCAACTTGTGCCCTCCCTGGCAACAACCTACGAGCGCCACTGGAGCCGAATGGCGATATCGTCTGCCAACAGCCACTCAACAACCGGGTAAGTGAGAAGTTGATGGAGTAGCTGCAAGGTGAATATTTGTTAACGTGTAAACTTTACATAGGTAACGTTACTCTACCCTCATGAGCTTTGTAAACGCCGGGCGAGGATGCATTTTCTCAAGCCAAGTGCCACCGGCCTTTCTCCCCTCTGAAGAATAAGAGACTCGTGGTTATTTATTTTTGCTTTTTTAGTTTGTTAAGAGAGGGAGGTGTTTGGCGTATGGCAGGCTGACGGAAGACGAGAAGAAGGGTCGGACAGTGCAAGCAACCCTGCGAGTTGTCCACAATTGCGCGACGAGGCTATCGATCCGCTCTACCTCACCTGCAAGCAGCCGCTCGCACTGTGTGTGTACTCCGCCGCAAATACGCACATTTAACGCCTAAATGGAGGCCAAGCTATATAGTTAAGGGGGGCAGTGTTAGACCATTTTATTGTATTCTCAGTTTTTGAGCCATATAATTTATTCGAATTGTATTATCAAAATTTTCTCTTCGACAAAGCATCGGATATATTCTTGGTAAACTGCTTTTCATAAATGATAATGGAATATTTCATTTAATTGTCATGCAGAACTATTGCAAGGAAATTTTTGATAGCGAACCTATAATTCTCTTGCAAGGAATCTTAATGACAAATTAATGATAAATTTCATTATTATTTATGTCAAGCAGTTTAACAAGAATGTATCCTATGCTTTGTCGAAGAGATAATTTTGATAATATAATTACATAAAACTGAAATATCCGCTGAATGTTGGTTTGGTAATTTTTGTGGCGTATTTGAAACACTTTACTATTGTTCTGTTGAATAAACAAATATTTTGTTTATATTTCTGTTTATTGACTCGTTTTCTGCAATTTAGTTCACATTTGTCGTTCTTTAGACATTGGTGAAAGTTTATAAAATGCTTTATTTACAAATTATGTAATACATATTCACGAATTTATAGAGCCCAAGTTCGTCGTAAAAAGATTTTTGCACTATTTTTTTATTGCCTTAGGTACACATCGGCAACTATAATTAGTGGTTATTGGAGCACTTATTTGTTCAGACACGTCTCACTTGACTGCACCAATTATAAGGTTATCGGGACACAAAACATGTGTGATTAAGTGAGAGATAAAACATCCAATCACTGACAACGAAGCAGAACTGTAGATATGCACATAAGGCGTATAAACCAAATGATGCACAAAACATTTTCGTCAGAAATTTCGTAGCTCTGCCTATTTTCATACCCGAAAAAAAAATCCAGTACTCAGGCGACACTTCTGCATTGCACTTTTAGTAGTACAGTAATAAGTACAATAAAAATACATATATAATTTAATACAACTTATGTTTCAAACGCCCTAGTGAATGTAAATATTAACATCTAATCTTCAATAAATTTGTGAATATTTTGGTAAGGTTTGTAATGGCATAGAACAAGAAACAAACTTTATTTGTATTGTTAGAACTGAGAATTTATATCACATGCTATAAGCAGTCCTAGTGCGAGGGTCATGGTGATGTGCTGGTCAAGCCACTCGCCTCCCACCAGAGTGATTCGGGTTCGATTCCACGTGTGGTCACTTCCAAATTTTCACATGAGGGAAACGTGATGGATTTTATTGGAGTGCTCCCACTCACACCGCCCTTACATACCTGATATCCACACAAGGTCACTGCGTGGAGAGTAATTCACGTAGCTTTGCTCCGCTGATTTATAATAATAATAAGATAATATTACTAATCGCAGTAAAAACAATGACAAGTAGGCCTATCTGTTACTCAAGTACTAGAAAAATTTACTCTCGTGAGAGCGTATAGTAACTAGAGTTAAGTAAAATACTTTTAACATATTTTCTTACAAATTCTGTTATCAGAGTATATTTATTACTTACGTTTCTATCAGAAAGTCAAACAGTGTTAGCATTCTGAAAGAGATCAAGTATATTAAAGGTATTTAAATACTTTTGGATACATCATTTTTCCAAACACAATCACATCGGTTAATCTAGGTAAAGATAACTTTTTCATGTATAAATTTGTAATTGTTTATGTATATTAAGAATTCTCTTGTACGCTTTCACTACGAAAGGACTTAAAATAGTCTGCATGCGGGAAAAAATATGTTGTTGCTGTTACAAAATATTTTGTGGCTATTTACCCTGCAAAATTTATTTTGTGGTCACCACAAAAACACTTTGTTGACACCAATAAAATATTTGGACACCACAGTATTATTTTTGATCACTACAAAATAGTTTTGCAGGGAAGGCTTCCTACAAAATTTCTCTTTCAGTGTATAAGTGGCTCTCACGTCCACGTCTTCTTCGGGACTCAAACCCAAATAGCACGCCTTACTAAAATCGGTAAGGTGAAAGGCCCATAACGTTCATGAAGCGACGTGTTTTCCGCAGATGTCAGCATAAAAAGACGCGACCTATAAAACCACCACAGCTACGGGCCACAGACGGCCACGAACATGCAGTGTGTCCACCCATCTCACTCCCCTCTTTATCTCTCTCTTTCTAGCATTCATTCCCCCTCCGCAATCCTCATTCCCTTTCGTTCAGACGGCTGCAGCCAGTATCGATCTCGCACACCCTCGACTGTTTCAATCCCTTCTTTCTCTCGCAAGGAAGCGAGACACCTTCTGCGTGATGGAGCCGGCCATGGCGGCCCCGAGTGATGGGAATCGCGAGATAACAAATCATTCAAAATAAGAAAATTCTCCTGGTGCATCCCTCTAGGTCGAAGATTCCCTCCTCCTCTCTTCAGGGCCACCCTTTCCTTTATCCCCTCTCCCCTCACATTTCATTTTTCCAAGATCCCAGCGCTGCCACCAAAAAGTCTACTTTTTCCCCCTCATCTTGTTCCTGCCTAGCTTCCAGCAGTATATCTTTTTAAAACCCTGCCAGTGGTCCATAGATGGCGCCCGGTGATAGGAGTGAATGGGAAGAGGGAGAAGGTTTCCGGCCTTCATTTTTCTCGCTTGGCCATGAGCATGCAGAAGCAGGAGGTAGTATCGAAATAACTGGCTTGCCTGACGGACCGCTGGGATGGGAGTGTGCGACGGGAACCCTCCACTCTTGTTAGCGGCCTTGTCGGCTCAGGGAGTCGACGCCTCCTCTTCCGCCATTGTCGTGGCGATCGTGTCGGAAGATGGGCGCGCCAAGATAGCTGGCCGAATCGCGCGCCAAATCGTTTCGAAACCGCTCGGAAAGGATACCGGGAACGAGAGAGGAGTTAGGGGAACCCGAAAAAGCTATCTCCGATCTCGAGCGAGGAAAATGAACAACCAATAACACAGGAGGGATTTTTCAAACGCTGACCTGTTCGTCATAGCATGTTCGGACAGCACCTTGTATTATGTAAGACGGCCCTTTGCAAGTCGAATCAGTAAGAACAAGGATCTTTATTAAATTTCCTTTGTTCCGATTTACTGCATCTCACTTGTCAGAAGAACTATCCAAATAAACAATAATAATTCCGATGTGATGTAGGCACTATTTCACGTCAGAAACATGGATTAATCGGCACGAAAATACAGCTATAAGTGTAGTCAGTGCAGTGTTGCTAGATCTACCATACATACTATAATGTACCGATATGTAAAAATATATAAAAATACATGACAAAACCATACACAAACGAATTTTCGTATGAGTGCCAGACTGTTAAAAGGTATACCATTTTTTTTTCTGTGCCTTGTTGCCATCTACTCTATCTGGCAACACGTGGTTAGTGTTGTTTTTAACTTTTAAGTGGACGATAAGAGGCCAAGAGAAAGACTGACGGAGAATTTGTTGAAGAAACAGAGAGTGCAACAAAGAGCATGTGACATTTCTTCTATTGAATTAAGATCCTCGGTGAAGATGCTAAACCTAGTAGGTCTATGACATTTATTCCAACTTAGCAACATAATTCAGAACAAGTCATATTTCCAATAACACTAATTAAAAATAAAATTGCTGACTGCACTGTTTTGTAAAGAAATTTGCTAAGAAACTATAAATTGTATATATATATATATATATATATATATATATATATATATCAAATAATTATTTTTTAAATTTTTTTATTCTCATGAACACTTACCAGTTTTGACGCGACGAAATATCTGTTATGTAAAATAAAATCATAAACAGCTGTTCAAGTCACACCCGCCACTATTAAGTTAGTCATTATAAATTCTCTCCACTTACGCAACTACAGTTTTATACTATAAATGTGGGATGTGCTTGAATGAATCTCAACAAGTACACTACGTCCACGAATATATTTAACTTAAATACAACAATTATGAATTACTATCAAGTAAAATATTTCTTTGTATTCTGTATAGTTGACAAACGTTTTATAAAAAACTAATTTACGTTTACATCGAGTGCACAATTAAACTGGCTATACGCCAGAAGAAAGTGATGCGGTTTTTTTCTTAATGTAATCTTTCAGTTCTTGTGTTTGCTACTTTGCGTTACGTTTCATAATTAAACCAAGACAATCAAATATGTCGAGTAGCCTATATTACCCAGTAAAAATATACATTAGAATTTAAATGCGAGTTAAGGCTCTGCCACACACTGTCGGTGCCCAGTCGCTGCCAATCTGACAGCTGATTGAATAATGTGACTTCGATGTCAGAGCCATCGTGTTGTTGTCGGTATAAGTGAGTGGCGGCGGAGTTAGTCAACATTTAACTTTTGCCGACAACTGGCTGACAATCTACTGACTTTCGGTCTTCAGATGACCACGATAGTGTTTTGATTAGTCTATATGTTTACGCCGCGAAAATTACGAGCTTTTAAGGTACGTGCTCACGTACAATTACAAATAAATACCTCAGTAATATAATAACTGTTTCAAGAAATAACATAAATAAGTTTAATACAAGAATATAATTATATTTTATTTAAAAAATGCCCATAATGGCGTAATAACGAGCTAATATAAACAACTAACTCTACTTTAAAATCAAAGTTTTTATCGGGTGCGCCACGATTCGTATCGAAATTATTTCAAAATATTTATAGCATAATTTGCAACAAGAAAAGACGAATGGCGGTTAACCTGTCGTCTGTTAGCTATTGCATGAACTGTACTCAACAACATGGTAACGACATTCATTGTAGCACACAGCAAGGCAAAGAGCGACGCCGACCCGGCAACAACACGACACCGTCAATCTCACCGTCTCATTGTAAAAGGAATTTAAAGCTATGAGTGGTTCCGGGCAGTTAATAGTTATTATTTTTATTGTTCTCTTGAGTAGTTTCCATGGACTTATTAAATTATACTGTTTTCGTTTTAATTTTAACCTAAATACATTTGCTATGAGTGCGTAGTTCGTGTAGCCGGCACTTTCAGCAACATCCACACCCAAAAGTGTAAAAGGTATCGCTAGATTCTATGAAATATTCTTTGCGACTGCAGATCTGTAATTCTCAACAGAACACTTTGAGGGCTAGTTGAAATACTGATTCTCATAAATCCCACAAATTAAATTTAATTCCATTGTCTTTTCCATAGGAAAGGACGTAGTTAAAAATGAGCTCTAAAACACATTCAAAATGTACTTTTTAACACAAATATCAACTTTTGTTATACATAACCTGTAGAGGTGATTTATCGCGGGGAAAGTTGGCAGTTTGCTAGGCTTCAATGTAACGTATTCAGTCTGACGCTTTTATTTCGTTACTGGCGAGTCACTATTTGACTGGGCCAATGATAACTCTGGTACACTACTACCGGACGTCTAAGATTCGTGTGTAAACAACTAGAATGCGTTACATAACCGCCGGCTAATAATACATGACGCAGCACGCTACACTGATTTGCAGAATACGCTGCCAGAAAACATTCTCGCGATTTTCCACCATCTCTAATAATCTGTCATCCAAATGTTACATTTCACGAAAAAAAAAAAAAAAAAAAAAAAAAAAAAAAAAAAAAAAAAAAAAAAAAAAAAAAAAAAAAAAAAAAAAAAAAAAAAAAAAAAAAAAAAAAAAAAAAAAAAAAAAAAAAAAAAAAAAAAATCAGTGAAAATAAAATTTTCCGGATTCAACCGAACACCTTCTTCGACTTTTTTTTACATTTATTACACGTAAGTGGGGTATATAGCCTATATAATAATGTGAAATACCTCACTGCACTTCTTTAAAATTCAAAGTTGCAATTCGCTACAGACGCAGCAGAACCGTTTAGTTGCGGCAACTTGCGTTCTGCACTAATTCGGCATCGTGCACAGCATAGTCTGTGTCAGGCGTAAGCATATTATTTAGATCTTCTCCAGCCCCATCCATTTCTTTTAAATTTATAATATTAATACAAATAATACTATTTTCCACAATTAAGCATCGTGTATATATATATATGTATATATATATATATATATATATATATATATATATATATATATATATATATATATATATATATATATATATATATATATATATATATATATATATATATACACATACATACAAGCAAGCATGCATGCATACACGCATACATACACACAAATGAATTTTAAAAGCTTGAAATACCACTTCTCATACGCTAGATATTACACGTTCACCCTCTGCAGAGGATTTGGGCCCATACGGTGATTGGGCGGAATTAAACATAGGCTAGGAAGTTACCTTTCAACTAAACACTGTTCTGCTCTAAATGTAAGTAATAATTTGAAACAATTTACTGGAGGCTAACAGCGTGCTTAGAGACGATATCGTGAAAATTTCTTGTACGTACCAACATACCCATGAAAACGCTGTAGTTTTCTTGCATCAAACATGATTGGATGACAAGTGACCGACACAACGTAGCTGTCTACAGACCAATCACAAATATATAATAATACGCTAGCAGAACTATCATTGGCTCTGTCAAACAGGGTAACACTCACGTACAGACGAAAGTCAGTAGCATTAACGAGGCTTACGACATGCGGAACATATGTAGTCTACATTGAAACCTACGTCATGTTCCAACTGGCACTTTCTGTTAACAAAATAGTCAGGTGACCCAATTTTGTGCACGAAATCTGTGACGTATTTTGGTGTTTTGTGAACCACGGAAAGTTACAAATTTCCTGTTACCAAAAGCGAAACCCCAAATCATCGCCACATTGCAATAAGTTGGGAAAAAGTCTAACCTATTGTTCTTTTTAACTATGTTAAACTTAGTAAAACTATTATTTCTTACTTCTTAAAAATAATTTACTTAGTATTCGCAAATTAGGCCTACTACGAGGATACTTAAAAAATAAACAGCATACCGTCATAACGTGCAATATCAAAACAAAAACATCCCCCAGCTTCGACAATGGGACGCCAGACAGCAGGACAAACTGCCGATTACTGACAGTCGAGGTGTTCCCATTGGATGCTTACCAAAAACATAACGCAGAACCCCAAAAACCCGTCTGTAAAGTGAGTTGGAACAAGGCGCTAACAAACAGTCAAGTTTTCCCGCGATACTTACAATCTCTAAGCATGCTACTTACTTAATCGAGTATTGGAGACTAACAGCATGTTAGTTACAAGATCGTCTACTTAAGGTTTACACTTGCTAGGGTATTTAATCATCTAACCGAGACTAACAACATGGCAGTCTAGCTGAACATGTCGTACGCAAACGCTAAATGCAAAACAGACTTGAACCCCTGAATGTAGATTGCACAGTACTATATAATTTTTTTAGAGTAGTTGTGCCGAGAAACCAGTCTTAATACGTAATCGTTAAACCAGCTTCTGCAATACATTTTTCTCCAGTGTTTCAGACGAGGGTGGTGTTTTAAATTATTTCGATGAGCTACCAGCCAACCAAGCCTGCGAGACAAAAAAAAAAAAGGAGTGAGAGGGTAAGAAAAATTACCGCGGTGCAAGAAGCAACATAGAAGGAAGAGAGAGATGGAGAGGAAAAGAAATTTCTTCCTTCCACCATCCCTCACAGAAGCAATCATAATTTGTTTCTTCGCCTCGATGTTCAGCTGTCAGGTGCGTAACTAGCCTCGTGCACGCACGATACTTAAGACAGCGGCGGAGCCTTCATTTTCCCTTCCCGTCTTTTCCAGCCAGCTCCGGGGTTACATAAAAAGATTGTTAGGGAGAAGAAAAAAAAATGTGGGAGATGATTCGTATTGCCCCCTCCTTACACTTCTCTCAGCCCCTTCTTTGTTTCCAAAACACTTTCCCCTCTTCCTTACAAGCGATCTGCCATCAACACACGCGCGTTGTTCTCCGTAATGTGTTTGTTTGCAGCTGCACATTTGCTTCGGAACACACCCCCACCCTTGTAAACCTCATCCCCTCCCCCTGAGCAAACCAATCCCCTTTTTCTAATCCCTACCATTCCCCTTCCACCCCCCACGTCCGCAGACGTACAAAAACGAAAGGGAGAATTTTCGAGCACCCTCCTAGGCAGCGGGATCGGTATCCTTAAAAACAAAATTAA
>PNEQ01101521.1:0-18428 GCA_003012365.1 Medauroidea extradentata | reverse complement strand
TAAAGGGAGAGTTTTTTTAGAAGCGTAAACTCGAAATGTTCACTTGTCCGTCACAGACCACGCCCAACACCGGTTTGATGAAATTACGTAAATGTTTACAATATCCTTCTAGTCAGCTTTGAAAAGTTAAATTTTATTACACAAAACATTGCAGAGTCATAAATAAAAAAATTCCTGTCAAAAGCTCGCACGTAACAGCAGTGTAACGAGTGAGAATATTCACAATGTATACGCGTGTGTCACACAAGCTCCGAGTCGACAGCAGACAGCAAACTGAAGTAGGGGAGGTATAGAAACCAGTTTCTTTCTCTCCCCACCCTTGCACCCTGCTGTGTCTCGGTCATCCACTTAGCGCCAGACTTCCCACCGCCCCTTGTGCAAAGCTCCGCCTCTTGGACGGCGAAAACACGTGGCTGTCACAGCTCTTCGTTCTCAACACTTCAGTACATAAGAGTCTTAATATATTACAATATCGTGCAGTGATGTTTGTAATTTTGTATATTGGTACACACGCAATCGTTTACAGATAATAAGAGCTGTGTAGGCCCTATCCTGTGTCACCCCCCTGTCTCGGACGTGACTGAGTGTTATCGAAACGTCGGGAAGGTTCAACTTACGTCACGCAGCCCTGTCGGCAAACATAGAGAATATTCTGGGCGTCGATGCAAGTATTATATAAGCAGGCTCGTTGCGAGACGCGAGAGAGTCTGGTCGGTAACTATCCAGTGAGTGTGCGCGGCGAACGAACGAGTGAGACCAGCTAATGAAGAGGAGGCTGTGCTACTGTGGACAAAGGTGACTTTCCTGAAGTGATGTGAGTAAGTTTGAGTGGACGAACAGCTTTAACTATATATAGTGGTGATTGACGAGGCCAGGGGCGTTTTTCTAGGGGGGGGGGCAAGATTTTGTTTTCCGGAGACAGTGACCTTGTTGCATCTTTTTTATTAATTAAGCATGTATAAATTAGATACTTTAATAATAAAACTTCATTTTTATGTGCTTAAGTTAGCATTATTTAAATTTAAACATACAAAAAATATATTTATACACATACAATTATAAATCCAGGGGAGGCATTTGCCTCCCCCTTGTAGACCCAAATGACGCCCCTGGACGAGGCATTCCTATGTAGAGACACGATGACCAGGGGAGTCTCTACAAGAGCTATGGCAAGACATCGTGCGGCTGGCCCACCTTTCCCCAGGAAGGATGTCCCAAGGAGGCTCGTGATGTCATTGCGGTAGGCTTTTTCGTTGACGCCATAGCCGATGCAGAGGTCCGGCAGGTGGTCGCCTGGCTGCGCCACACAACATGCAATATGCCCTGGCCCAAGCACTCGACGTGGAGACAGGTGCCTGTGGCCAGACATCTCGTGCGGTCGGTGACCCTGGGGGAGGAGGGCGACGACGACAGCCTTAAGAAGACACTGAGGTCCATAGAGAACACCATGAAGGACATCGCAGCTCGAGTTCACACGACAGAGCCACATAGCCGACCGACCAAACAGCCCGAACATTGGTCCAGTGGACAGCTCGGGCACCTGAGAGCCAACTGCCCTCAACATCATCAGCAGCGACATAATAAACAGCGGGGAAACAGACAGCGAGACTCAAGTGAGAGCACACCATCGGGAAACTTGTAAACTCCGATCTTGAGGGGCAGAGGACGGTTGTGACTGGAGGAAAGGCCCCAGTTTTCCTACAAGTACACTCTGTGAAGCAGGACTTAAATGCCAACCTAGTAGAGGGTAGTCTAAATGATGTCTCTTGTCGGATGGTCGTCGACATGGGGGCGACAATAACAGTAGTGAGGCCAGATATCATAGGGCCTTCCCCCCAGCGGTTGCCAGACCACAGGGGCGTTGAAGAGTGATATCTGTAACTGGTGAGACCATGTCAGTAAGGGGCAAGAGAAAAGTACTTTTGAAACTTGGTAATGTCAATATAGAACATGATGTGTTCATAGCCGAAATAGATGACGAGTGTCTCTTGGGACTAGATGTGCTGCGTAAGCTAGGTTGCTGTATAGATACTAACTAGACTTGAAGTGCTGCAGATGGGCAATGCCGAGTTGGTGGTATCGTCTCGTGAAGATTATTCCTCACCAGAAAGTTGCCCAGTAGTCCATAGTCAACCTACGTAACTACCTGCTTCGAGTGAAGTAATTGTTCCAGGTCGACATAGAGGGAAACCTGTAAGGCGTGTAGGGATGATAGAGCCTGTGATTAAAGGAAGTGGTCTGCCAGATGGTATCTTAACAGCTAGGACGTTAGTCTGTTCTGTATCTTACAGTTTGCCAGTCAGTGATGAACTTGTCCAACCGAGCAGTAAAACTTGAGGAGGGGGCCATAATAGGAGTTTGTAGGCAGGTCTCACAAATTCTGCCCAATACTCCCTAAGGCCCAGGGCCAGCTAACAGCGACGGAGTATTGCCAAAGGCATTTGAAGTTCTCTTGAAGAAAGCAAAAGAAAACCTAACCTGGCGACAGGAGAAAGCCATAGGTAACTGTTGCAGAGGAATCAAAATGCCTTCTCATGTGGGCCAAATGTCCTTGGTAGGACCAGTGTCATAGTCCATCACATCGATACAGGTCAGGCCCACCCAATAAAGCAACCCCCTAGACGACTGCCTCTAGCTTCACATGAGGCAGTAGACAGTATCTTAAAAGAGATGAGGGACTTAGACATTTTAAAACCTTCAGTCAGCCCACTGTTCTCTCCAATTGTGTTAGTAAAGAAGGATGGGTCCCTGAGATTTTGTGTTGATTACAGCCAGCTAAATGATGGGACCAAAAAGGATTCTCACTCTCTGCCTAGGACAGACGACACCCTACACAGTCTAGTAGGATTCAGATGGTTTTCTACCTAATACATGAAGAGAGGATATTGGCAGTGTGATGTGGCCGAAGATGATCGTGAAAAGACTGCCTTTTGTAGCCAAGGAAAGGGAACCTAGAAGTTCAGAGTTATGCCATTTGGAATAAGCAATGCTCCTGCAACTTTTGAATGTCTAATGGAAAAGGTCCTTCCATTAGACGCCTGTCAGGTTTATCTGGATGGCATTGTAGTCACCAGCAAGACATTCGAAGAGAACCTCACGCGACTTGGTGCTGTGTTCTAGAAAATTTCTGTGGCCAACCTAAAATTGGTCCCTAAGAAATGTAATCTGTTTCAGCAGAAAGTCAAATTTCTCGGCCATGTAGTATCATCCCGTGGAATGGAGGCCGACCCAGAGAAGACGAAATCCATCAGAGATTGGCCGACAAAACAGAAGTTAGAAGTTTCCTAGGCCTGTGTGCATATTACCGCCGCTTTGTTATGGGTTCGCAACAATTGCTAATCCACTTCATGAATTAACAGAGGCAATATGAAAATTTCATTGGACCCTTGAATGTGAGGCTGCCTTCGCGAGGTTGTAAGAAACATTGACATCACCTCCAGTTCCGTGTTTTCCGAACAGTAAGGGCGAGTTCATTCTAGATACTGATGCTAGCGATGTCGGTATTGGTGCTGTGTTGTCGCAAGTTCAGGAAGGGAAAGAGAGGCCACTTGAGTATTTCAGTTAAAGTATTTTATAAGCCTGTAAGTGATTACTGCGCGACTCATAGAGATCTTTTGGCTGTTGTGAAGGCAATTTCTCATTTTCATTCTTATCTTTATGGAAGGCATTTTGTAGTACGTACTGATCATGCTTTATGAACATTGTTATTTAATTTTCAGAACCCAGAAGAGCAGATAGCACATTGGTTAGAACATCTGCAGGAATATGATTTTGATATACAGCACAGACCTGGCCATCTACACAGCAACGCAGATGCCCTCTCTCAAAGGCCCTGTGAACCATTTTGTCGACACTGTGAGCGCCAAGAAATAAAGAATAGTAAGACCCGAACAGTATACAGGACCCAGATCCGAGAAGATACTTCTTGTAGCCATACACAGCCATGGGGCGATGAGGAAGTGAGGAAAGACCAATTGAATGATGTCAATCTACGCCCTTTAGTGGATTGGAAAGAAAAAGACCGATGACCATGCTGGGAGGAGATATCTTGTCTAGGGACAACAGTCAAATCCTATTGGGCACAGAGGAATTCCCTCATCCTTAGAGATGGTGTGTTGTATAGGAAGTGGGAGAGCAACAATGGAAAACATAAACTATTTCAACTTGTTTTGCCAGCTTGTAGGGTACCGGATGTCCTGAAAGAACTGCATAACACTGCGACTGGTGGACATTTTGGCAACGACATAACACTTGACAGAGTCCGCCTGAGAGTCTAATGGCTCCATTGCCGGGAAGATGTGGAGAAGTGGTGCCGAATGTGTGATGCTTGTGCAGCAAGAAAAGGCCCAAGAATTAAATGAAGACATCTCTTCCAGAAATATAATGTCGGTGCCCCCTTTGAAAGAATGGTGGTACATATTCTGGACCCCTTATTAACCACCAAGAGGGGAAACCGATACTTCCTTGTAGCCCAAGACTACTTTACTAATTGGCCAGAGGTAATACCAATCCCAAACCAAGAAGCTTGTACAGTGGCCAATGCGCTTGTGGAACATGACTTCTCGAGATTTGGGGTTCCACTTGAGCTACATTCAGATCGATGCTACCACGATTCTCGGTGTGAGGAAGATATGAACCACAGCACTGCATCCTCAGTCAGCTCGGATGGTCGAAAGACTTAACTGCACGCTGGAGCAGTATCTGACAATATTCGTGTCAGAAAGCCTACACTGTTAGAAAAAAATTCAGTGAAGTTACAGAAAAGTACTGGCAGGATACTCAGTTTTTCTTGATAACGGAACCCTCTGTAAAATTACGGACAATCCATTTTCCGCAAAAATATTAAATTTCTGTAATCTACTAGCACTCCATTTTCCAGAAATACTAAATTTTCTTATTAACTATTATTTCTCGAAATTCTTACGCACTATTCGATTATCTGAAAAATTTTCCGAGCTTGCTGGGGTTCGAACCCATGACCATATAGCTACCATGCAGAAACTCTAACTACTGTACCACGGTGACAATTTATAAGTGAGTACCATGCAGTTGTAAGATATAAACTTTATAAGAGACAACTTTTGTATTTGACACCCTGATTTTAGAGAAATTCATTAGTTACATTATGAGAAAAATATTTCAGTCTACAGAAATAAATAACTTTAAAGGTACATAAACCCTAGCGCGAAGCACAGAGAACAGGTGCGATTTTCTTCAGCTGTGATGAAGCAAGGAGAATATAAGATGCGTGTGGCCATTGAGTGGGGTAGGCTAAAAGGGTATGTTCTAAGGAAAGGGAGAGGACAGGAGAGGCTACAGGGGTATGCTTTAGGACAGGGCAGTGGTATATCATAAGAAGGGTGGTTATAACAGGAAGGGGTAATGCCATAAGGGTAAAGATAGGCTAGTACAAGCATAGGGTGCGGGAGAGGGGGAGACATCCACTTGTACCAAAATGGTCCATTCCCCTCACTTCCCCTTCCCCCTCACTCCCGAGCACCAACCCCTTCTTGGGCAGTGCTTAAGCCCTCAGCCAATCACAGACCTCATGGCACTTAGGAGCTATTCGTATCGAAAGACCCCAACAACCATTCCCAGCCTAAGACACGCCACCCTAATGGCCCTGTAGCCCAATAGCAGCAACTGGGGGAGGGGGACTATTGCTATTCAAATGCACCTTATCCCGGTTTTGTTCCCAGTTGGGTCAAAACGCCCACGTGGTCACTACCCTGATCACTTCCGTCATTTACTGGACTGTTCGGCCCTTTGTCCATGCGCGAACCGAGTCCTTGTTTGTATTGCTCTTCTCTTCGCGGCAAAGTGTTGACAACCAGGAAGCAGCACTTAACTTCTATTACCTTATCTTGTCTTGTCTTCTTTTCGTTTAGCACCGTTCTGCGTGCACATTAACTCCAGGATTCATGGTGATTATTAATGCCACATTTTTTTTAAAAGAATCACAGTAAAATATGCTTTAAAATTGCAGAAACATTGGAAAGTTACGGTCAAACATCCGTAAACTAGCAATACGAACTAATTTCCGTAAACAAAAAATAGGATAACCGAATTTCAAAATACTTGCATTTTGATTTAAACATTTTTTAACTTCGTAAATCTCTGCACGATCGGATTTTGAATAGAAATATTGTTTTCTAGTTAAGTTGTCGGTCTTTTTAAAATATGATTTTCACAGGGTTATGAATGTTATTATGCTATAAATGTGTTAATATCTCGTCAAGGTTCCGTTCGGTGATCGATCCTCCGCAATGTTTGGTGGCAATGTTTTTAAAGGATGGTCTAAGTTACGTTTATCGTCTGCAGTGTTAAAGACGCCAGACACCCACGCTTGCCAGAACCGATTTCAGAAGGATTTGTAGCCAAGGAACACAAGCGTCGCAGCTCACAAGAGTAAGGGAAAGCATTTGGTGAAGGGACGATTTCGTATAAGTGACCGTTGTCGCCTAGACAGGACATAGTTTGCACACAAAGGTAGAGGGATGTTTATGAACCAATCAGGGAAGAGCTCTCGCCTAGAGACATAAAACAAGGACGAGTACGCCGCGTGGTGGCGACGCGAAATAAACTCACCCCCATCCCGTTATCTCCTCCTCCAAGTATCCCGGCCCCCAATCCCTATGTGTGATTCTTTTGGGTGATAACGGGATTACAATGGGTCCGGGGAAGACGTTCTAGGCCAGCGGTACCCTCTGTTCTCATCACACTGAAATTTTATCGCTATTACGCTGGACGAGGGCTGCACGACCAATTGTTACTGCACTGTTTAATAGGAAATGGTTTATTCTGTTCCAGGGGTAGGCAATCGAATTTGAATACGATCCAACCTAAATGACAATTTCTGAAAGTACGTACGAATACGTGCACGAGACTTCTGGTATCTATGGGTATGAATACACTATGTGAAACACTTTTTTAAAGCCTTGGTGTTTGAGCTGTATTCCAGTTTTTTCAGTCACATGTTTATAAAAAACGAAGTGGTGTAAGTAATAAATGCAGCGTATAAATTTTTGTAGTACTTAATTGGTAACACTTGATAACATAATAAAATACTGGTGTTCCTCGCTTGGACCAGCATACTTCGGGGGCGTGTTCATAAGAATATTGGGAATAAAAGGCTTGTATAACCCGTCGATTGCTGCGATGACAAGCTAGGTGAAAGGCATAGACACGCAGTTGACAAAGATATCTCCGTTGGACTTCGAGTGTGGCTACGTGAAGAGTCGAGTGTACTGTGTAAACAACAGTTTCAGCACGCCACCACCGACGCCGTCTATTAGTTACGCACAGAGTTACCTTGCATGCAGTAGTAACGCTTCACGATGCAACTTGTCGCAGCCTGCATACGGGCGGTCGGTGCACATTTTGAACAGCTGGTGTCAGCCACTACACATTACTGTAGTCACATTTAAGAAGCCTCCCTACCTACGCGCTGCAGCGAGTGACGACTATTCTTTTCTTGACGAAACTATTTCACGCGCACTATATTGCTTATCTACTAAAAGAACACACACTTCAAACTATGTCATTATAGTTAAAACAATTCAGTACGTTTATCAGAAACATCCATTTCGGGCCCCTCAAAATTGCCAAAAATAGCTTTACTAGACTACTGTATCTGAAAAAATAACGACCCGATTTGAATAACAGAACAATAGAAACAAGCGTTAGACTTAGAACACTGATGCTCACAAATAAAGTAATGTGTTCACTGCTTAAAGTCTTGTAGGAAAAAGGATAATTGTAAATCACTTCACGCCAGCAGAGCAAGCATAACAATAGAAAAGCACGCTAGAGTTAGAAATAATTAGGTTACTGTTTATTGAAGTCCCATAGGAAAAAGGATACTTGTAAAGCACTGCACGCCATCTGAATGATTTGCGCGGAGAGGCATAATGCATTACACGAATACAGCCTATCTATGGAGTGCCCTTAACTCCAACGTTAGCACGCTATTCGTTCGCCCGTCTTGAGTTATTTATAACTCATACAAGTATGCGCTGATTGTGTACGCTTATTGGAGTTGTCTTAAATGATTTATGTCACTGAATGCTACTATAGTTTTTTCTTTCAATACCTGAGTGACTCTGGCGACCACATCAATTAATCTGGCTGATCTCCCGGAAGCCTTGTGGGAATTGAACATTGTTTTATGATTTACGTATCCTGAAATGCTGGAAAGGCCGATGCTTGTTAGGTATGTTGGAGGACTTTGAAACAATGTTTCGATGAACACATGCGTATTTGCCTAAAGTATCTTCTCGTACATTGGCCCAATGAGCACGAGTGGAATAGTTTCGTAATAAAACGTATTTCCCAACACATTTGAAGCGCGTTGGTAGGCGGTGCCCTTAACATCTACTCGGTATTGCTCCGTAACTGTCGAATTTAATTCCAGATAAATCCTGGAGTGGAGACAACTCTGAGTGAATGTATAGTGAACATGGATTGACGAAATGTGTTTATAATAAATATTGCAATCCAGATTGAACTACAAACAAGAGCGAAGCTGTAGTCAACCTAGGCTGACTGAAAACACAGTAACGTGATCTATCGGTGACAATACGAATCAGAGAACAGGTGACAAACGAAAAATAATTGTTTAAGTAAGGTTTTCGTTCACGAGACGTTCAACTTGTTTTGTTCCGTTTCGCTTTACAAAAACTTGCGTTTTGGATTCTCTATTTAATTATAATTTACTATCTGTTCTTTTTTTATCTCACCACAACGCAGTATGGCGGCAGTATGGCCTTGCCCATTTTATTTTCAGTTCTATATGTGTTTGCAGTAAAATGTCAATCTGGATTCTTCACTCCAGTTCACCTCAACAAGTAGAGTGAGTTATCTAGCTTCAGTCCAAAACAAAGTGTTTATAGTAAAATCTCAATATGGATTCCTCAGTTCCACTCCGGGTTCAATTCGGATTGCAATGTTATCATAAACTGCCTATTAAGACTACATGTATTCCACCACGTACTTTTATTTTCATTTCAGTACGGTTCACACTGCTATAAGATCTTTCAGAAAGTTTTTTTTTTTTTTTCAAAACCCAAAACCACTTAGAAGATACACGAGTTATTTTTATATATTTTAAAATCTGCCCCGGCGGGCCAGTCCTCGGATGTTCGCATGAGAGAATCGTGCCGGGTGATGCCAAATGGTTGGCGGGTTTTCTCCGGAATCACCCGTTTACCAAAAAAATTGAGGCATGAGGGGGGGGGGCGGTGCTGACCAAAATCTCTTCACTCACTCTATATTTAAATTCCTGCAGTATATTTTTTACTCAGCGCAGAAAAACCTTTTATGTCTGAATGTGATATCGTTAGAGTTGACTGAGTTTTATAGATGGTAACATGTACATTCCTATTCTGGAACTTCCCTAGGATGAGAGGTAGGCAGAGCCCTTGTCCTAAAAGGTAGAACATTTAGATGGTGTTGGCTCTGATTCTTGTCGATGAAGAACATATAAAAAACTATTTTCTAACATTGGAAACCACAAAATATTCTCACAACGGAAGAGAAAACACAGTAGCGCTAAGAAGTGTCGTTTATGGTTCATCGACAGCGAGGTCAATAGAGACAGTGATACACAATGTGACACAATGACAAAAACTTGGAGAGGTAGAGGCATGGCCTTTGTTAAAAACCATTCCAGCCTGAAGCGATTTCGAGAAACCATGAAAAATCGAAACGTGTACATTCACACTTGCATAAAGCGTTTATACCGAGCGAGGTGGCGCAGTGGCGACACGCTGGACTCGCTTTCGGGAGGACGCCGCTGGCGTAAATGTGAAACGGGAGGGGGATTGACTACCCCTAGGAAATATCTAGCCTCCTCTAAAATATCTCTATCCCTAGTATTTCTGTAAAAAATGTGGAGATTTCTTCGTAAGGAAAAGGGTCTTTAGCCCTCACTGCAATACTATGTTCGGCACGCCAATGAAGGACCAAGGTGCGAACATTAAATTAACATTTGGAATCAGTTTGTTAATTTTGACGAAAATTAATCAGGTTTTTCAAATGTGAATGTCGCAATGCATTCCTTCAAACATGTTTTTTTTTTTTAGTTTTAGTAGGATTTTTTGTTAAAATAACTCTATATTGTTCCGTTTTAGAGTTCAGTTGTTCTTAGGAACATAAATAGTAATAAACAGAAAAATAAAAGCCTAATAAAACTACTTTACGGCCTCGTCACGTTACAAACTTAGTAATAGTATCTGGAGGGCAAAAACTTAGCTTAATTACATATCCACTCGTTTCCTGACTTCTCGTATGCCGGTCCCTTGTCACAAGCGTCATTGTGCAATATTTGTTGCAATGCTGTGTTGTCCTGATGATTGAGTGGCTTCACGCTGATGCAACGCCGGACAACCTCGACTCGCGCGCCGCCTTGTTTGTTTGTATGGAAATTCTCAGCGCAGAGAGTGATGTAAGTGGAAGGCTACGGACAACGCCCCGAGTGGCTGCCCCATTTCACCTTCGCCTTCGCACGCGAGCCAACACCTAGACACCACGACTTCTTCCTGGGTCAACATATCATTCACCAGGTAGGGAACCAAAGTGTATCTGTACTTGTTTTCACAATGATAGTGTGTGATAGCATCTGCACGTAAGTCAAAACATGTGCGATAGTTAACCACAAAAGGAAAGTGACGAATCTGTTTCTGAACGTGATAACAGTAGATGGCGTAAATGGCCAGATTAATTATGATTGCTGTTACATACGATCCATGAAATTAAACGCAGCCAATTGCTCGCTGCTGCACCGAGGTGGACTTACGCTCTATCCAAAAAGACAGAAACCACTACAAGTGTTTGATATTTTGATATGTACTTGTACTAATTATTCGAACAGGTTAACACTTTTTCATACTTCACTCTGAGGGTAATATCAGTAATTAACAGAAAATAAAGAAATAAAATTATTAATTCAGTGAGCAAGCAACAAGTTTACAAGATTAATAAATAATTTTTGTAATCGATCACGTGTCATCTGCTTCTTCAGTTCACGGGAGCAGCTATTTTTACTTATGCACCACTATAATACGATGATCAAGTGTTAGCATTAGTTTCACTACATAGGCTTAGCTACACAAGCAACAACACAGACGTACTAGAGTAGACTGTATTAATTTACGCGCAGACAATAAATAAGACGGATGAACACTAAACTAGTATTTTTTTAAGAAGATGACGTTAAAGTATTAGTTTAATATTTCTATTGATGGTCGAAGGCCGGTGAGCAATGCACTTTAATTCTGTACATACAATTGCAGGTTCTTCGGTGTTACGCGGGGATGTAGAACGTTATCCCGAACTATGTGTGATGTTTTTGTTATTAGTAATACTAATATTATGAGAACATTACACACATTGTTTAGGCTAGGCTTTAAAGATAACGAGGTAATTAAATTTGACATATTTGTGTTTTTTTCTAAACTGAATGTAGAAAAAATAACACATCACAGTCAGCCAACATAAACATATATTAATTTCAGTGGTATTTGTGTTTGTGAAAGAGATTGTATAGTACATAAAACACTCCAACATGTTTAGCAGTGCAGTGAGCGTTTAAACAAAACAAGCTTCTTACTTTATGAAAACTGCTTACATATATAGTTTGATTTTATGAGCTATTTTTATTGAATCTTCTTCAGTTGTGTATGTAGTGCTGCGAAATATAATTTTATATGTATTTACTGCAAGGAAATAAGTTCAAAACCAGGTATTTAAAGCTGTTTGTAGTAGGTATGCAGTGAAATGTCATATTATTTTATTTTCATTTATACTATTTTTGTTGTTTTGATGTAAAATAATTTTCTATTTGTAGACAAAAAATATATATTAACAATCTGAACACGAAAATTGATTATAATAAAAAAAAGAGTTCTTGGTATTAGGTTTTCACACATTCCTATATAAATTACACCTGTGGTACTTTTTCGTCCGTTACGGAAACAGTATATCCAGTACCAATACAAAAAAGTTTTCCCCACCTAACCGTACCCTTGAAAAGTAATCAGGCATTCATTTCTGTGAAATAGTTCGGTATTAACTTAACCGACAGTCATATCGATGTAATTTTAAATTTGTAAATAGAAAGAATGTACTTGAGATGGTGTCTGAATTTGAATAAGGGGATACGATAATTCGCTTCAGGTTTTTTCTCAGTAACCCAGTTTAACGTGTGTCCGGCCAAACCTGATAACTCAGCCATTCGAGTGTTCGCTTCTGTTGCTCTACCATCGTGGCTCAGTGGTAGAGTCATTGACTTGTAAGGCGGAGGTTCTGGGTTCGCGGCCCAGGACTTCCCCTGGATATTTTCAGTACAAATGTCGTTTACATTTGTACTGATAATTGACAGAACGCTTCAAGTTAATGTGAAATGAGCTAAGGTTGGGCGGCAATAAAAAAATCCGCTAGGTAAGGCCTCCATATAGGAAGGCTTTCTTCAGTCTTCCTGTATGGAGGCCAGCCCAGGGGGTTTCTCCTTGGGTGAGGAGGAGTTTTGCTTCAGTTTTATTCTACACTACATGTTTTTTGCTGTAATGTTAGCATGGTTTATATTCGATAAATAACGTGCCAGTATTTAAAAAAATTCGTTTTGATTTTAATTGTTGCACGCGATTAACTACATTTCAGCGTTTTTAGTTTTATAGTTAATATTAAAGAGTAAATCTTAGACATTTTACGAACCTCTTATTATTATAGGATTTCAACATATTGAATAACTTATGTACTGTTTACTAAAGGTATTCTGTAATATCTTGAGCGCTTTGTCTGTAACTGTAACCTACAAATTAAACTTTATGTCACCTCTAATAAATACCGCAAGTAATAAAACTATAACACTCGAAATCTTAATATATTTAAAATTTCTGTACATTCACTTCTAAAATATTAATTTGCAAACCGTAAAATTCACCTGAATATAGCAAAAAGTTTGTTTCGTCTGAAACTGGAATTTAACGATTTTCAGTAAATTGATTTTTATACTTCGGTTGCGTCGGAATTGTCCGTTTACGATGAATGTAAAACGCCACTAACAATTCTTAAAATAATACCATTCTTATTGAATTCAAAGTTGGTTTCACCCACTTTATTAGTATATAATTAAATTTAAATTGCTCATTTCTTTTTCGTCAGTAGCTACGTAACTTAGCGAATAAATTTTAATATCGATAAAAATGTGAATAATACATTAGGGAGCAAAAAGGCGTATGTTCTTTATTTAGTACTTGTGTGGCCCATACTAACTAATGCTGGAACCATTCTCGAATTGTTGGTGGTAAGCAGCAATGCGGCTTTAGATCTCCGTCCGAGTGCCTTGTCAACGAAGGTGAGATGCACCCATCACCGGAATCTTTTGCCCGCGGATAAAAGTTAGAAAATTACGATGTAATAAATAGTTCATTAGAGAAGCTCACATAGTTAACCAAGCAGATTTTCAGTTTCCTACAAATGCTAATACACAAAAACGTTTATCACGCATCATTTATACTAACCGTGAGAATTGTAACTGTATATTTTTGTCATTGCCCGCAATTTCTATCCATGTTTTACATTCTAAATCAATGGAATCACTAAAAGCACATTCTTATATACGTTCCTGGGTTAAATAACAAATGATACCACGATCCTACCTGAAAATCTGTAGTTTATAATATATTATTTTTATTAAATAAATGACTTCTCTACAAGTTTCTTATATTTAATTACAAAACCATACTTTATGCTCTTTTTCGATCTCGCTTTCTCTCTAGCTTCATAAAATTAAACTGTCGCATATTTCGGAAGATGAGGTTGCACGTCCACTGCATAAAATATAGGTACATCTGATAAGGTGGAATATGAATTTGGGTTTGTACACTGCAGAATATTTATTGTAGAAGACGTCGAGGAAAGGCACCATACCAAAATGTGTGGTGCAATGAATGTTTATGGCAAACATTTAATTTTATCAATAATTCCTCTAAGTACTACCAAATTTAAACTGTACTTATGGTGGTTGTATTTAAGATTGGCGGGGGTAGATACATTTAAAAACTACTTATTTAACACTTTCCTTTATACCGGGCTATCAAATTGTCGTCTAAAACAGGAATAATTATTTTATCTATTAAGATTTTGTAGGCTTCATTAATGAACGATGCTCTGTATTTTCCGTTTTCATAACTTTCTTAGAACGACGTAAAATTCTACTAAATTATTTTAATCTGGTATGTTATCCCCGACTGTATAAAAGTACCCAAATAGATTAGTAGGTAGCTTTGACCAGTTCTAGGCTCAAAAATTGTGAAAAAAATTTATTTTAAATCTAATCGAATAAAATTTTTTTCCATGGCCACAAATTTTTCGGTCCTTCACAAAACATATTTATAGAACCATTGTTAACATCTTCTAAAACTTGATTAGTAAATTTTTTAACATATCTATCTGGTAAAATAAACTTTCATAATTATCTTCTGTAAATTTTATGTCTGTTATTTTTTATTTCTTAAATATGGTTTGTCTATTGCGAGTTCAAAAATGTTTGTAAATTATTATTTTTTCATTTAACGTAGCTTCCAGTATTTTGTCTCAGAGCTTTGCTTCTATTTATAAAGAAAACATTTTCATACAAATTAAAAGTAAGCCTTTTTTAAATTAAAATAAATTTATAAGTAAACATAAAAACGGAGTCAGAAAAATATATTACTAGAAATTGCTCTGTTTTCAAAATTGTTAAATCAAATTCTGAATTTCCAAAGTTGTTAGAAAAAATACCTAGTCACTTATGTGGAAAAAATATTACAAGAGGAGGTACGAAAAATAATCTAAAAACAGAGCAGCATAATACTGATGAGTTATCAAAAAATATCACTACTAGAAAATGTTCTGTTTATACAGTATAATTGTCAATCATCATTCTGAGTTTTCGAAACATAAATATATGAAGTATGGTATAAGTTAAATTTGTGTTCTTGTAGAAAAATCCATAATGATAAGATGTCGGAATAAATACCATGTTCTTTATGTGGCAAATATATTACAAAAGCAGAAATTAAACAACATTTAGAGTTACCATTAGTAACCTACTGTCAATATCTAATTATATACTTTAATTATTTCTATTTAAATTTTTATAAATAGAGTTAACAATATGGAGAACGTTTCGAATGTATTTAAATTGAAAGGTGGTATTTTCAAAGAGAGTATAAAAACCTCGTTAAACAAGAATTAAATGTAATGGCTGTCTAAATTATTATAAACCGTTTCGTGGAGAAAAACAACTTAAAAATATCATGTAATAGTTAAATACGAAAAACATGTAATTGACGAAAAAAACTTTTAAAACAAATTAAAGATAAACAAAACCTGAAAATTCATAAAGGTCTTCTCCCATTAGTTAAAAAAAATAAGCATAAATTTAATTGCGAAAAAAATTATGACAAAATGTGAAATTCATGCAAAATAATACGATTAAAAATATAAAAAAATTCACGATCGAAGTAAAGTACAAATAAAATAAAAATGAATTATTAAATATACGAGAAAGAAATGGAAATTTAAGGGAGATTACAAACTTGTTTTGTTAGATGTATGTGATAAAATAGGTCCAATAATACAACAAAAATGGTGATAATCAAAATAGGAAAAGAACGAGAACATAATGGGTTAAAAGTAAATGTAAGACTCAGCGCTCGAGGGGAACCTCCTGACAAAGAATAATCACAATGCATTCTTTTAAAACTAAAAACTATTTTTTTAAAAAACAACTGATTTAGAAGAAATGTAAACATTTGAAAAAGAAGGTTCTAATTGGTATTAGATGTAATTTATGAACTAGAAATAAGAATACATAAATATAACTCTTGAAAAGTGGGTTGTTATGTTGATTTATCACAAAAAATTAAACAGCAATAAATGTTTAAAAAAATTCCGATAAAAATACTTTTTGTGGAGTGTGGTATCAGATCTTTATCCTGTAGATATTCATCCTGAAAAAAAAAAAAAACAATTTAATGATGCGTTTGGTAAAGATTTAGAATTTCCAGTGAAATTTGTTAAAATTCATTAATATTTATATTAACGTTTATGCATACGAAGAAAATAAAGAAAAAGGGGATGTTATTGGTTATATATTTATCCACTAAGTATTACAAAAAAAAATAAAACTGATAAACATGTTAACCTTTTACACATTAAAAATAAACTAATGATCACTATTGTTGGATAAAATCTTTTTCTAGACTAATTGGATCCCAACATTCAAAAGACGGCCACAAATAATTTATTTGTAACAGATGCTTGTTATATTTTCCTTCTAAAGAAACATTAAATAATCACAAAAACATTTGCAAAGAACACGAAGGTGTTAACGTAGAACTTCTTGTTGAAGAAAATAACATTTTAAAATTATAATAATTCTTTAAATGTGCCGTTTGCTATCTGCGCTGATTTTCAAAGTTTATTAAATAAAATGAATACTTGTCTACCGAACCCTAAAAATTTATCAAAAACATAAACCAATAAGTTTTTGTAACTAATTTTTAAGATAAAACTATATTTAGAAGATTTGTAGCAGCAGTTCATCTGAGAAAAACAAAATTGTGTTTTAATAAACCAATATATGTTGAAATGAATATATTAGATTTATCAGAAACTTTAATATATGATTTTCATTTTAATGTTATGAAATCAAAATATGGCGGTATATTAAACAGATACTAATTATTTAATTTATTATATAAAAATAACGATTTTTACAAATACACGAAGGAAATGATTGAATATTTTGTTACGTCAGATTAAAAAAATATTAAATATAATATTCTACAAATAAACAAAAGCAAAATGAAAGATGAGAATAATGGAAGAATTCATAGGATTAAAATAAGAAAATGTATGCAGTTGATGTTAAGAAAAGAGCCAAACGCATTAAAACTGGTGTGGATAAAAATGAAATAACATTTTATGATTATAAAAATAGTTTATTCAAAAAAGAAATATTGTATAAAAGTATGATTCTAATTAGATGTAAAAAACGCCATTTATTTTCAGTTGAATCTAGGAAAAGAGCGTTATGTCCTCAAGATGATAAAATATACATCCATGAAAACGGTATTGATACACTTCCATGGTGTCATTATCAAATTAAAAAGGAATAAAAATATAAAAACTTAAAAATTAAAATTTTACTTACAAAATTTCTTTGGTGATTCTCTAATTTTTAATATCATGAACAAGTTGTCGTTCACTAATTAACACCACATTACGAATTGTTGTAGCTTCTATTGGCTCATCTAACTGCACTGTAAGTTTCAAATTAGTTCTGTCTTTGACAATAGTAGTTATCCGATATAAACAGTCAACATTGAACTCGTCTCTGAAACGAGTAGCGAATCCTCTCAGGCAGTCCTGGTGTATTCTGTAAATGCTAGAAGGCTTTTGACATGACCCCACACACAGAAATCCATGGGATTTAAATCCGGTGACCTTGGCCTCTACCTATCCAATGTTGACTATACCGTCGAGTTAGAAGCCGGCGCACACGTAATTGAAAATGTGCTGGAGCATCGTCATGCATAAACCACATGTTCAGGCGTTGGTTCAGTGGAACATCATCATCTGGAAGTACAGTACGCAAAAACTGCCTGTACCGATCACCGGTTAGTCTCTGTGGTAGGAAGTGTAGTTCAATTATGCGGTCTCCGAGCAGTTCGGCCCAGACGTTCAACGAAAAACGTTGCTGATGTCGTGACACGTGCGTCGCATTAGGATTGACATCGGCCCAAATGTGACAGTTATGGAAGTTGAAAATGCCGTCACGGGTAAACCCAGCTTCATCCGTGAACAGAATACTGCTTACAAACAGGGGGTTCAAAGTACACTGTTGTTGCATCCATTGGTAGAAATTTTCTCTAGGAGGGAAGTCTGCATTGTTGAGAGCTTGCACACGCTGGAGATGATACGGATACAGTAATTGCCGATGTAAAATCCGCCACACACTCATAGCAGACGCTCCTGGATAGCAATCCTCCGTGTTGAAGTACTCTTGACGTTCGTGTACAATGTCTAACACCCTTTCCTCAACATCAGGTGTTATGGATCTGGGTCTAACTTCTCGTACATGATGTGCGAAACTCCCACTTTCTCGAAGGCACTGACGTAACCTCGTAAATGTACGTCTGTCGGGCTGCCTGCGGCGAGGAAAAGCTTCTTCATACAATCGTCGTGCAGCCTGAAGTGCACTGCCATTAGCTTTGCCATACATGAAGTGCATGTCAGCGTACTCTTCATTAGTGTAACCTCCGTCCATGGTGCCTTTACTTTCGTAACTGATTGTCTGTACGGCACAGTGCATGTAGGGAGCGAGGGGAGTAGTTGCGCATGCGTCAACAACCTGATAGGCGAACCCATACCTTGAGATA
>PNEQ01101520.1:0-18413 GCA_003012365.1 Medauroidea extradentata | reverse complement strand
ACACACACACACACACACACACACACACACACACACACACACAGACACACACACACACACACACACCACCGTAAAAGCAGTTTAGATGAATGGTGTAAGTACATAGCCTGAAGTGGTTATGTTTGAGACTTCGAAGTTTTTTCTTAAAGCCATTATTTGACTTAAATAATACAATTTCCTCAAAGTATAGTCATAGAGAATGCACTTTTAATCAATTCAAAATATTAGCACACAATTATATTGTACATTAAGAATCCATGAACTAGCACCATACTTTCCCTTCTTTTTATATATGTATATATTTTTTGCCTAGTTGACTGGTATTATATGTAAAGCTTCTATGTGTGTAGGCCGTATGTTGCAAGTTGTGTTTCTAAAACAGTCCTGCGTTTAATCCACCAAAAAATTACTCCGAGTTATAAAAATTAAGGGAAATTCATGCAGCACTACAATGGTTTCTTTATTGCCTGGTTATGATGCTGTCATCTAAAGCAGGTAAACGCAGGCAGTTTCCTCCTAACACTTTTGTAACCTCTTAGTTTAAAGTGTAAATATTTTGTCTTTCTACAGCAGAATTATTTGTTTATATTTTTTGGAACATTTGTATAAACAGTAGGTCTTTAAAAGTTGTATAATGTTTTAGTCGCTGCAGATTTCAAGATACTTTCAGTTTTCGTGACAGCGCCATTATTCCGTAGCTCTGTGTCTTAATTTGATTGAAAATTACATTAACCGGTACAAAACTATAAACAAATCATCCATCACTTCAAGGCAGACTGGAAAAATCCGGCATCCATCGTTTGATGTGAAACATTCGTCTGGCACGGGGTTGAAACAGTTATTTTATTCAGAGACAAGATCGTTCGGCGACTAGAAATATTTGATACATGCCGCTTTGTCCGGAACTTGTTAAAAAATACTGTTTCGTCCTGTAGCTACGTTCAAAATATTTTTGAGTGCTCAGTCAGTAACGAATAACGAGGAAATGCAACACATTTTTTTTCGTGTCAAAGAGCAACGTCCCAATTTAATTGTTCATGTACCTTTTTTTTTATAACAACTCGGATTGTAGGTGGGGCAAAGGGAGGAAGTGTGTTCGGAAACTGATGGTGAGAGGGCGCACCCTACCAATTAATTATCATTTTGAAGGGATGGAGAAGACCAGGACCAACGCTTATGTAGCGACTACAACATGCCGGACAGAATTAATAGGGATCGCAGATAATTGGAAAATATGGATGCCCGACAAGTGGAAAACGCGCACAAACGCTACTCTTTCCGCGTACTGGGAACGCGAGGGCAACCGGTAAAATAAAAAAGTAAAAAAAAAAAAACTTAAAAACTGTTGCGGAGAGTGGGGTTGTTAATTGTTCATTTTTATCGCTGGCCAACAAAGCTGCATGCAAAATGCATGCCACGCGAAAATGTTTTATATGCGTCGAAAACTGTTGTAGCTCGTCGTAATAAAATTCTGTTCCCGCTGTGTTTACGGTTGCGAAATGGAATTTGGTTCGCGAAAAAAAATATGTATATTTACTCATATCGTGTTTGCGAGAATGGTTAGGTTTTAAATACGAAATTAGAGTTTGGCCTAGTTGAACTTGGTCGTTTTACCTCGCTGCTAAGACCATTTGAGAGTACCAACGAAATAAGGTGGCCGTTGCCTTTTGAACTTTGACTGCAGGGCTGTGGGTGACGTGAATATTCACTGTAAAAAAAAATTTGTACTTTTACAAAAAAAACTTTTGAAACCCAGTTGCAAATGAAATCCCTTCTAAAACTACAATCGTTGTCCTTGTAATAAAATACAAAATGTATGTTTGTAAAATTACAAGGCCTAGCCTTGAAGTTGTACTTTCAATAAGGAAAAAAATAATTTTAAATATTCATTGTACTTCATAAACAACACTGAACTTATTATCAAATAACTTTTGAATGAAGAATGTTTACATGAAATTATTTTGAGAAAAAAAATTTGAAGATACTACGTTTCGAACCACTCTCCCCACGCTTAGCTTCCACGCATCTTACCCCTAGACCACCGTGTCTTATAAATCGCTTCGTCTTTATTTGTTTATATTTATATAACTTATTTCAACACATTTCACTTCCTTGACTATCGAATGTCAAATATCTTGGTAGTGTTTGTCTAAGCCCTGAGGAAAAATATTCCTCAATGTCCAACAGTTTGGGCCTTCCTTTAATGTGACTGTCAGTCATTCCATTATTTCTTTATCAAGTGTAGACTTTTTGGTTACGTTTTTTGGTTTGCTCAAAATAAGTAATCATAAAAAATCTTATGAAAAATCTGAACGATATTTTAAAATTAGTTGCATGAAACATGCAACTCTTTTTAGACATTTATACGACCATTACTATTTATTGGGATCAGAAAATCCTGAAATACCAGTAAATGACAAGGTTGAAACAACACACTAGAAATCCAACAGCGAGTGCAAGGCTTCGTTGTCACAATTTTGGATTTTATTTATTTATTTAATATCTTCACGTAAATAACGGAATTGTCTTCACTGATTCCTTCCTCTTATATCTGCCAGCGCCACGGCTACGTTTATACTAACCTCGTTGTCAAAACACCGTTAAGACATATCGATATAGACCTGCATTCCCTAATATTTACACGGGTTAAATTTCCCACCCTTCTTGACATAATTTACGGTGTACACGATGTTTTAAACGTTGCGAACTAATTATCTGGAAGCTTGCCACCTTTGAAATGTCAAGTGGTTTTTATATACCAGTGTAATCAAACGTATTTGTCCGCAATTGTTTTACGGTTCACTTTTCTTTTAATTGAAATGTGATGCACGTATTTGTATTGATTTTATTTGTGTATTTCGCCAAATGTTTTTGCGGATGTATAAATAAACCTGATCGTATTCACGACTGTACATTTTTTGACAAAAACACAGACGCCTGTCGATTTCGGATTTAAAAATATAATTTGGTTGTTACATAATTCCATTTAAATCGAGATGATTAGCAAAAATTGTTTCGGTTAAGCTATACATTTTGTTTTGTATACACAGGCCAGTTAATTTGTTTCTACAACTCTTTGTTTATGTTACATAAAAGTTTGCAAACTATTTAGAATACGATAACAAAATTTAATATGTGGCTATCTTTCATGAATTGAATAATACAATTGGCAATTATTTTAACATTGCATACATGAATACAAAATTTGCTCGCCCGAAAATTTATGAAATGTTCACACGGTCAACTGTGATTTGTTATTTAAACCGAAGTTGTTATGTAATGACAGCAAATACTTTGTAAAGCAGAAAAAAAATCCTCAACAAGTTCTACAGTATATTTCTTCAGTGAACCATTTAGAAAAATTACACAGTGGTTTAGTACAGTATATATATTTAATTACTTCACTTTATTTAAGAGAAGTGAAAATACATATGGCAGTGCCATTGCCCGTCACCTGGATGATAAAGAATCACGTATTACATAAAAACATATTTCAGAATGTCGGTAATTCAGACGAATGAATGCTATTTAAAAGACGCACTACAATAATATATTTTGCATTTCGCAGTTGTGAGGATCCGGTCGTGTTGGTTTTGGTTTTCTATCGTTATCCGAAATCGCTCCAGAGGAATGCAGGGTTGCTTCCTTTATGTAGGCCAGGGCCGACTCCGTTACTAATTCCTGTTATTGTGTAAATTTGTGTGTAATCGTCTCTAATGATCTCGCTACCACGTGACGTGAAGGGCCAACAAAATAAATGCATGTCGAGTGAACGAAATTGTTGCAAAATGTGTTCTTCTCTTCATCTTTAACAGTGAGCAGACCGTGGTAGTTTAGCTTATTATTTCAAACAAATACTTTTAAGTATTCTTTACAGACATTTCAACAGAGAAAATTATCTTGATTGGCGGTCGCTATTAAGTCTTAATGTTTTAACATTTTGGAAACTTTTGTTTTTAAAGTGTAGATAGTAATTCTAAACACACACTCATGTCACTTGCTGGAAAATGAGAAAGAGGGCGGCATAAAAGCAAAGTTCCTCTCCGCTATTGATTTATTGGTAGGAAATACTGCTTCTTTGCGTTTCAACCGGATAGTTGCAGAGCTGAAGCAGCCAATGTCTTTCACTGTCTCGAAGCTCTTAAAAGAGCGACAGGGAAACCCACTGTGGTGAAACAACAACTGTCACACTCACAACTTCTTTATTATGTTGGTTGCGTAGGATTTTTGTCGCGTGCGAATTGACTCGTTCATGCAATTGATAGA
Source organism: Medauroidea extradentata (assembly GCA_003012365.1). Lineage (NCBI taxonomy): Eukaryota > Metazoa > Arthropoda > Insecta > Phasmatodea > Phasmatidae > Medauroidea > Medauroidea extradentata. Next base: position 14,147 of record PNEQ01101520.1, on the reverse strand, counting down.
TAGGCTACATTATAAAATACAGAAGAAATAAAAGTTACCTATATACTTCATATTATCCTGCAATCTAATATAAACGCAGTACATTGATTATATAACAGTACCAATTTTATATTAAGAGGTTTAATAATCATGTCCATGTAAATATATGTTAACAGTTTGCCATTCACAAATTGCCTGGTAAAAATCTTTATGCTCTTCAGGTACATAACACAGCAATTTTGTTTTAGATCATTCAACATAGCTACTTTATTGTTGACACATCCACTGTGGTATGCGAGGTGTGTGGGTAAAACAAGCACTCGATTTCCTGGAAATGTGTGAACGGAATTTTATTTTGTGATATTTTGCTGCGGAAACATACGAAGAATAGCGTATTGGCAAATAAAGTAGAACTTCATATGTTTACTGGTGTGTAGGCCTGATTGAACATTCACGTGCATAATACTGTATCAGATAGTCCGGTTTGTTAACTTTGGTGTAGTCCCTCGCACCTGTCGTATGTATGTTACACAGTAAAAACTTCCTCATAAAAACACTTTTTGAGGCTTTTTACTTACGGGTAAATAAAATTAGTTTTACTGGAAGCAAAAGTTTTAATAACATAAGTTCGGTTGTACTGAATTTTATTTTAAAATGCTTTCTGTAATAACAATATAACTTTTTAAGCAAGAAAATATTGTTTGGCATATAGCTTGTACTTAAAAGTATACAGGTAACGTTATCATTAAATAATAAATGTATGAGTTTCAGTATTATTTTTAGCAAAATGTTTATTCACGCCAAAGAAATTTTGCAGCACCTCTGTATTCAAGCAAACATTTTATTTCCCGCAAATTAAATTGTATTGTTGATAACGGAATTCTAATTAAAGTATACGTTACCATCAGATTATGATCTCTGCGCGTCAGTTTCATTCTCAAAATTAGTATAAAGAATTTTAAATCATAAATAAAATAAAGTTTTATTTGCTCTAAAGTTGATCAGTGAAAATGACTAGTCCGCATTTAACAGTTATAATAAAAAATAATTCATTTTTGGTAGCTACTATGAAGTTTGTGTGGATACATTACAATTACTTGAGCTGAAATAAGTACGCAGTTTTGCTTAATCACTTAGTTTATTCGAAGACGTAATTAAAATATGTACAATTTGCAAACTCACTAGTCTCGGTAACGTCTTCTTGCTTCACGACTCTGATCTTTAAATAATGTTTACTTATTCCCCATAGACCTGTTTCTAACAGTGTATTGGAGGAAAAATATGTTATGACAAAAGACAGCAAAGTGTACCCTGTACTGCAGTTATTCAGATAGTAGGACTCAAATTATCGCCGATGAAGAAGCCATTAAAAAAACTAAACAAGCTGTTTTGAGAATGAGGAACACGAAAGAAGCAACTGTGGTCTGTATTAGGAAGTGTCCCATAATTCCTTTCGATTGATATTCAAAACAATGAATAAAGAGAAATCAGTGTCATCAGACCGGTATTTGGACCAGGGTTATCTCTAATACCAATATATGTTTTCCCACTGCACTATTAGTTCGGTGCGTGTAATGTACCGTAGTTCCATGGGTGTAGACAAACGTACGAGCTGTATGTTGTATACAAAACTCGCCTTCCCTGAGGTTATAAAGAATGTCGCAAAATTGTGTCAGTATTTTGGAGTAACAATACTCACATCTGGAGGAACATAGGTCCGAAAATACACCAATCCTGCACCACAGTTCCCAGTACATGATGTGTAGTGGATATCGGCGCCTCCGCCACTGTTGTAAAATTATATGTTTTACACATGATTAAAATGTTTATGTGAGTGGTTGGGTGTCTGTAGCCAGAGTAGACACGTTATATTTAAACTAGTTAAGTGGTTAAGTTAAGGGTGAGTGTTACGGTAAATGAAATATGTCAATCTAATTACTATGGCTTTACCGGACGTAGTTACAGAATACTACAAAGTTATACTATATAATTTAGGTAGAAGGAGAGCGGCTGTTTAGATAATTACGTTAATGTTGTACTCTATGATGGGACACCTTAGACCTCACCGTAACATGAAGAGCCAGAGGCTGATGATGAATGTGCTCGGCTATCGACGGACGTCGTGGGTCTCAATCCAGGACCATCCTTACGAGGTGCTGACGGCTGGGAGGCTTGAAGGAGACAGACCCCGATTCCCCCAATACATTTCGTTATAATACCACACTTCAGTGCAGGTGGGGAGAATCACTGAGGCCCTTGTCTTGTGCAACCACTGACCTGATTGCACTGCCGTCGTCGCTAGCCCGTCCTCCAGGCGAGGCTCTTGGTAATATAACAGTGCGGACTGGATGTTACTATGAAACGCCATTGCAGCTATTATTGGTAAATACATACCAGACGAGTCATATTAAATTAGGCAGTAGGCATTCTACAGTAAGATGATCCAGCTTATGCCTTATGCACTGTAAGTCATTCTACCTGTAGCACAGAAACGGCGCGTTTTCTGCCCTGTGTTCATGTAGCATTTTTTTTGTCCTGTATGTGAGAATTTTTCTGCAGAATTGTGATATGCAGTTTTGCAACGTCCTGTAAATGTGGCGTATCACCGTATCGCAGAGAAAAAGTAGACACACCTGACGAATGCGATGTTCTTTATACTAACTGAACTAGAAATGTGCATTAAACGAAGGAACTGCGTGCCTTGAGTTCGAAATTAATCGAACATTATCACTCTGAAACATTCTGCTTCAGTTTCCAACGTCATATTTGTATATCTGTATCAAATATTTTTTCTTATTTTAGACGTAAATTGTGACTAAATTCTGCTCATGTGGAAATTTTTTCTTCTCTCATAATTTTTACGTAAGAACTCGTAAACATCAATATTTGCATTTTATGAAATTTTATTATCTTTCATATTTTTTACGTAAGGACTCTTAAACGCCAAAATTTGTATTTTACGGTTTCATGTATGTCACTAAAACCAACTCGCATATAAAAGTGAAAAAATTTACAATGAATAACGATGTTGTATGCTACAAGGTCTCGTATGTAAAACTAAAAAATATATATATTGCATTTAAAAAATGCTGAAATTTCGAATTAAAATTAAAAAATTTAAAATATTTTTTAACAACTTCTTTCGTATAGTTAGCCTACAACATCCGTTATTTACTGTAATTTTTTTTTTCAGTTTGGTACGTCATTTTGTTTTAATGGCGTACATAAAATTTAAAATGCAAATGTTGACGTTTACGTGTCATTACGCAAAAACTATAAGAGATAAAGGAATTTCATAAAAGCAAAATTTTGTCAATTTACGTCTAAAATATTATGATGTTGGTATGTATTTATGCGAAAACTATGAATCCAATTTATCTTTCTGTATGTAAATAAAAATCATATAAGTAAACCATTTAAACAGTACTTGGTGCAGATATAAAGTAATGATATTCTTTTTAGTAGCCAAAGCCAGTAAAAGCCCATATCACTTGAACTGAACACATTTTCGACTCTTTCAGGTTCAAGATTTTAACACGATTTATTTGAAAATATGAGTGGCACTTTGCTAACAATCTTAACTGTACGCGTCATATTCGAATGATTGAAGAATAATTACGTAATACTTAAAATATATTATAAATGAACTGTAATTATTGCCTTTTGTCATTTACTAAAAATCACAAAACACTTAGTAACAATTATGTGCAAACGTAGACACTGAATAGCAGGCTATTATACTACTATAAATACAATATTTAAATAACTCTCCTCACAAAAAAATAGTACTGTTGATGTTCATATGTAAAACATTAATAATTTTATATTTTTACGATATACTATTGTGTTTTGCCGACGTTGCTGGTGACTACATTATTGCTGTATGAAAATATTTTATCTTGCATACAATTCAGGAATATCAGAGTCAAAATTTGCGCACAACGGTAGCATGCACTGAACGATATCTTAACGAAATATAGCCTAACTTACATTTAAATTCGATACCACTGGCTATTTACAAAAATAAATAAAATACATCTCTTTCATTTGTATTCTGGCTTGATTTTACAAATAATTTTGAAATTAGGTAATAAACATGTTGTTTTAGTTTTACAGGTGTAAGCTAACAGTCCTTGGGATCAAATTTCAGAGGTAAATAATTTAATTTCACTTACTTGGTTATGATAATCACTCTTAAAACTAAACTTTTTTCATATGAATTAATATAGTCACAAGTAACGTCAACCATACAAACGATATTCTTAAGAATTATAAATTTACGAATATTCTACACATAAGCTCAGGGCTTCCAAATATAATCTGCCGATGGCGAGTACTGTTGCTAAAGTTGCAGCAGTTGGCTGCAGTGTTCCCTGTGACGAAGCTCCCTTGTGCTGGCGTATGGCCACGCCCCGCGATAATGTCGTTACCGTCCTACCGAGGGCCGGCAAGTTGTCGGCCGCAACATTCCGTGCATACTGATCGGCCGGCGCGCGGACTGCTCGTGGATTAGCACGTACATTGCTACTGCTATAGTCGGTCTCACGAGCGAGTCAACTTTACTGCCAGTTCTTCCTGGTCCGCTGTGTAGTATACTCTATTTTTTTATTTTTGTAAATTTACAAGAAATGTCTTTATATTTTTTTTACAAGAATTCCGGAAAGTACAAAGATTTTCCTTGTGGAATTATTTTCTTGTAAAATTGCAGGGATTTTATTTGTGAAAATGATTATTTGAATTTTTTTTTTTAAATAAGGCTTTGAACTTCAGAAACAGAAATCCGTTGTACATTTTAATTGTGAAATTTTATATTATTTATTGCTTACTTATTGTCCAGAACTATACATACTTGCTCTCTGTTTGTAACCTAGTGAACTGTAAAGTGGTTTATCACGTTATTATGGTACATAACGATACATGTTCGGTTTATCTTACTGCGTTTATAAAACAGACAAATAAGTATTAAATATTTTATCATATGAAAGTAATTATAGGATTTAAAACGAAATACGTAGGGCGTGTGCAATAGATAGTTGATCAATGAATAGTTCCCCTAAGTCACTAATTTTATTACACTGCAAATGGTATGAATTTCTCTCAACGACAGCTTATATCTACACTCCTATTATCTAATTCGCGTGCCCGTATATATATATATAAGTTTTAAGTCTTGCAAGTATTTTATAGGAGAAATTACTTTATAACTTTTAGTCCGTTTCACATAAGTGGCATATTAAATTCCTCTTTATTTAAAATATTATTTTCTGCTTCTTGTCATGTGTGTTTAAAATCACAAAATCGTTTTTAACGCGGCAAAATTTAATACCGAACAGACGAACATGCAAGAAAACTAGTTAATATATACATGATAAAAACTAATGAAAACTTTATCGTTTACCAAAATGGGGGGTTTGTTGGAAACTATCCTCCGTTAGGCATTTTGCTGGAGTAAAGTGAACATTAATATTAATTACGTGCTGCAAAGTTAAAAAGTGTGGTATAAGGGTAATGTGCGCAGTTACCAAGCACTAGGACGCAGTTTCGAATACAGGCGTGCCACAATTTTGTTCCTGAATATAATTACCCGTAAAAAATATTTGTTTAGCCGTTATTCAATGCAGAAGTTTATTTTATTGACCAAAATAAAATGAGTATTTCAAATTTAATTTGTCCTTATGGCAAGTACAAGTGCTTGGATATATCTTGCAGTTTACAAACATATTCCTTGTATTTTTCTGTACAACAGCATTTGCAGTTTCACAAGGAATTTATTTTGCAAGTTTATTTACAAAGAATTCCCTTGTGAAGTACAAAAATTATTTTAGATTATACGGTTTGGGTTCCAGGGTTTCTTATGATGCCAAATTCGATTTACGTTAGTTTGCTTGTCCAGTATGTTGACACATTGTTCAATGACAATTAATTGTTTTATTTAGTTACTGAAATCAAAACTACCAATGTCAAAAAGTGTAAAAGTTTTTATGAAATCAAAAAAAGTTATTTTCAAACATTCTTTTGCTCAACAAATTTGTTTAGCATATAAAATGCTGCTGTTTGGCTGGCAAGTTTTCTCGACAAATTTTCGTTTCTTCCGCTTTTCACATTCTGTCGCATCTTTATTGTCTACAGGGCAGTTCACCGCATTCATATATTTTGTCTTCATTGATAAATCTCCATCTCTTGAGATTCACCTTACATCGCAACGCAACAGTTCATAGTCTATTTGGTACCGTCCATGCGATGTATGGTAGTCCATAACATTCAGCAAGCACCTCTTTGACATTATCCCACTGTTATTCAGGTAAAAAGTCTTGCTACAACTTTATTCGGCGTATTCCAGATGACGATTGAATTAAAGAGGTAGTACCACTAATGTGCTTTCTTTTGTTGTTGGATTTGTAACACAAGCGGGGTATGGAAGCAACGAAAAAATATTTCTGCGAGGACCATAATTATACTGTAATTGACATAGCAATAGAGTTAATTTCCCGTTACATTTTCCATACTGTTGAACATAAGTGTATGTAAAGAGATTACTAATATAGTCTTGACTCATGAAGTAATGCTAATGTTTGATCGTAATGTTGGCTGTCCCGTATGCAGCTACTTCCAAAGAAACGATGATTTATGCACAAACACGCTCATGAGATTGTCAAGTTTCCGCACACTTATAAAAGTAATAATTTCCTTTTTTAAAATAATGTTTTCCTTATGACAAATATTATTCCCAATGATAAATATAAACATTACGTGAGAAGGAGTATTGTTTAGCTTTATTATAAACTTGATTCCTTCGACACAGAACTTTGTTCCATCTGCAGAACAGCTGATTTTCACAGTAGAACAGCTTCCACAATGTTTGCATGAACAGTAATAACTTTTACTAACCAAAGGGCATAAAACCCTTGTGTATGGTCGTATATTGTGACACTAGATTTTGAGGCCAATTTGAAGAAAACTTTACAAACATTACTCCCTTATTAAGGATCCTTGATTTTCGTGAAATGATTTTTGCACCACTTTGTTCCAATGCCTTATATGCGCATGTGCAACTCTGCTTCGTGGTAATTACAGCGTGTATATAAGTAGGGTCATAAAATTTTCGCGAAAAGAATTTTTCCCCGGTTTGCTTCAGTGTTTCAAGTGCACATATGCATTTCTGCTTCATATGGTCAGTGTTTGGATGTTTTAACTCTCGCGTGTACATATTGAGGTTATACCGGTAAATCAAAGACGTGTGTGGTATTGCAGTAACCTTATTTTTAGAGGTACGTAAATTTCGCAGATACATTCCAGGTCAGGTTGAACGCCAATTGTGTATATTTCATTGTCATGTCTGTGACTTGCTGGCGGCTGTTACGAAACGCGTTTGACTACCGCCAGACAGTAGTAAATAAGGAAATAATGCGAAGTGATATCGCTTGCTACCTGCTTGTACAGTTATAAGCCAATAGATAATCGATTGTGGTGTGGCCAGTGGGTGTATAGGACTGACAAGTCTAGGCTGCTGCCAGATGAATCCGCGAAATTGACGTACCTCTACTTATTGTTAGAGAAATGAAAAATTTGCGTTTTCTTTTGGACACAAGCAGGAATTCAAACAGGTATACGTTCGTGTCACTTTCTCAATTGGCTCTTGCTTTATTCGACTCCTCCTAGAGAGCGTTGAACCAATAATAAAGAAGCAAGTTAATGGAGGACAAATCGTGCTGTTTCTCCGTGGCAGAGCGCAGCTAATGAACAGCTTTTGTGTGCTTGAGTACGTAGATATTCTTAGAAACTAGCCTATAGGTCGTTCAACACGATGTTTCACGTCTCTACTTATTGTGATTGGTACAGTCAATTGAGAGACGTTACTTCTCACAGGCTCTGTGCCAATAATCATGAAGCACAGCTGCAGATGTGAACGTAAGGCAAACTGAGGAAAAATTCTTTTCGCGAAAAGTTCGTGGCGCTATATATAAGTGTGACTTGTGTGTCTGTGGCCGCGGTTACACGGGCCTCGGAACTAGTTTCAATTAAACTTGCTCAGCCGTACGTGTGGTCACACTGTGTCTGAAGTAGTTCATATCGTTGCTGCTTCCTATTCAAACTGAACAGGTTGTAAAGGTTCTTCACTTAAACAACAATCTCTATGCCGTGCTGTGATTGGCTCGTTAAACGTCAACAAGCATTGCGCACAAGATGGCTGACAACCCCGTGTTATGTTACAGCAGCGGAAATTAAGTTATTAAAATGTTTTGTTGGCTACGTATAAGTAAAAATTGTTTCATACTAAAATATGAACCATTCAATATATTTGCAATGGAAAAATAATGTATGCCATTTCCAGTACTCTTGTATGCATGAAGAAAGGTACGCGGTCGTGCATGGTAAAATTAACTTTTCGAAAATCCTTGCCACGTTCCATAAAGTGTAATATTGGTTCAAATATTTTGTGTTACGAAGATTTTTTGTCATCACATAACACATTGCACCAACATATGAGAATGTTACAAGCTTTGGAACGGGGTAAGTAGAGCTTTCAAAATGTTAAGTTTATCGCGACCGACGCAACTTTTAATATGTAAACAGTGGTGACTGGTTACAAGAGAAAGGTTTCGTAGTCTGAAATTTCGTTACACAAATTTGGTACATTTATAGATGCTCATAGAGTAAGGTTATAATTCTTAAATACCTAGAGTATTTTTCGCTTGCGTCTTGCAAATTCATGCAGTGCAGCGACCAACGTCAATTTAGTCATGTTCATTTTACAGACAAACGTAAACTTTACGTGTCTCTAGCTACTTTCCCCTGTTTACCTTTTGTACATAGGTTGATCGGTTAAACCAAACATAACCTCAAAACAATATACTGTCGTAACAAAACACAATCGATTTTGACTGCGACAATCGAGTATCGTGTAACCACGCGAACGTATTCACTTCGGTAGCTATACACCACGGTCTAAGAGGTAGAGGTCTTGACACTGTGTATGCTCTCCAGCAAGAGAAAGTGACCCCTTCATGTCGCTGAGCGCTAGTAGTAATTTGGTGGAAGATTTGTCTTGTTTACATCTCGCGTTTTAACATTTGCAATTATTTGCTTAAAATAATGTTAATAAGGTAAGCTGATGTAGTATATACATGTTCCATGTCCATAAATGCATTGGCATGTGTGGAACTGTTTATAAAAGTAGCCTGAAGAAATATATTGTGTATTATTTTAGTGAACACATTCGCACAAAAACTATCATTTCGTGCACTACAAAATTTTAGAATCGTTGCAATGTGCATCTACATCTAAAATATTTAAAAACTAAATTTTACTGTTGTAAAAAAATGTTTCAATACAAATTTACGTTCCCATTTTTTTCTTTGATATAATTTTCGCAATTCCGGTAACAATTTCACATTTTAAGCTAAGCCAAATACAAAAACGAGACAAATCTTCCACCAAATTACTACTAGCGCTCGGCGACAAGAAGGGAGTCACATTTTATTCCTCAGTGTCAAGACCTCTACCTTCATAGACCGTGCTATACACTGAACGTGTTAAAAAATGGTTGACTAAACCTCTTTCGGTTATCTACATCAGGCCGCCGTGTAACCGCGACCTGTGTCAATCAGGAAAAGATTACTGAAACACCATACGTATGCGATTAGAAAGTAGGTTCCTGATACAATGAATGTTAAAATCATTCAGCTGTTGACCACATGAAACAGAGGTATAGTTATGCACATAAGGTATCAAAACTAAGTGGTGCAAAAATTATTTTGCAAAAATCAGGGATTCTTAAGCTGTCCACGTTCAAGACAAAGTTGAGGCGCTGCTAATAATTTTCTTTCGGTCGTTTGCAAACTTTCCGTAACTTATGATGAAAATTGCCACGCGTATACTTAGCAAATACGCGTTCCATTGCTCTGAAAAGTTAGCATAAGTGTTTCAAAACTGACACACTCCCTCATGAATCACCCTGCACATGTAGCTATGTACGGAAGTACTATATCTACATGTACTAAAAATACACTTTCACGAATAATAAATACATTTTAAATTAGGGGTTTTTAAAGTGGAGATACGTTGAAAGATAAATTATTTAAAAAAAATATGTACCTCTTTTTAGTCACTATTTAAATATCGACTCTTTGAACTTTCCGATTTCGATAACATCGTTCCGCCCAACGAGCTAGCGACAGAAGTGTTGAAGGTCGGACAATTTTATTTTAAACGTGTTTTTTTTTTTGCGAACCATTTTCTGCCTGGATACATCGGAGTTTGAATGAATAATGTACTTTAATTAATTTTGCAGCGCTTCAGTCATGCATTAATTATTAGATGTGTTCTTCCCTGAAATTCTCCAACTCGTTACTAATTTTAGCTGTGAAAAAATATGCAAATTTTAATGTGTATCTGCCGTGTGGTTTTTGCGTTTGCATACGCGCAGCATACCATGGGGTAACATACATATACTTTTTGCCGAATCCAAACCATCAAACTCATTTACAATATTACCAAACACTTAGGTGGGACTTTTGTACCATTTAGGATTTGAATTTGATGTATAAAGAGCAAACCTTACGTAAGGTGGTATGAAATAATGTACACATAATTTTCCGTAATTATTCGTAACCCTCTTCTGAACAAAAGTAAATTTGTTACTGAGAACATACATGATTATGTAATGTTCTCTTAATATTATTGATTAAGTTGTCATCCTTGCAATCAGAAGACGCAATATAAATTTCGTTCACTTAAAAGAAATAAACCTTGGTATGAGAATTTGCAACTGAAATAGTGACATTAAAATTATTAAAGAGACAATCTGGATTTTAATGATGGTTGTAATTCCCTTAAGTTTCTTTGAAAAAAAGAAAGTTAAAAAATCTAACATTCTGTCGTAAAGGCGGTGTAAATATTCACTGATCTTATTGACATGGACCTAAACAAGCTAAGATTCCCGACTCGACGCATCCTAATTTTGTTTTCTCGTACTTTATTGCCGCCGCTTCAGAAAATTCTCGTGACGGTTACTTATCAAATGCCATGGCTCATTTTTCTCAGAACTCCTGTCATTGTGTGCAGTTTTGCGTCACCGTCTGTGATGACCTTGCTGTCGGTGAAACGTAAAGCATACCTACAGTAAGACAGCGACACTACATATACACACCGGGTCTTTAGGCCCACATTTTTTTTTTATTTTGTTCTGATATTTACCAATTACTTTACCAATTCTTTGATTTAAGCTATTCTCTTGCGTTTGGTAATTTCTACGAGTGTAAAAATATTGAGACTGTTGATTAAAATTTAATTTCATTACCACGTCATAGTATGATGTCATGCAGAAATTTGAAGTTGACATCAATTTTTAAAGAGAGGTATTCAACCACATAAAAAATAGAACATAATATTGTACAAATCACAAAAGGTAAAGTCCATTTTAGTCATGATATTGTTTATAATTTTTAAGTGTCTTATTATTTCGTATACACAGTATTAATATAATATCCATTCATGATTTGAAAAAGGCAGCACTAATATAGTTACCTTATTAAATTCTGATAAAGCAAACATTATAGAAATGTGAAAAAACCTGTATTTTGATTGGTAGTGAATAAAAGCCAAACCACTTTTCAATCAATATCGTCCAATCTTATTTCTTATACAGATTCCTTTGTTTCGTTGCGTGTCTTGGCGATACGCGGCGTAAATATAATATGTTGGGTAATATTTGTGAGTGAATATGAGGAGACGTCCCTGCTTGAAGTCTGGCGACCATTAACGTTATGAAGCATCTTTCCTCTTCTTCCCTCTCTGTAGCTTATAGTGGGCTTGCCCAGCTACTCCTTCCTCCGTTTCTGCGACGTGGTGAAGGTGGAAACGTCCAGTCTGTACGGCTTGCTAACTTCCCGTGCCCCCACCAATCCTTCACCCACCTAACATCCTCCTGTACTCTCCCCACTGTGGGGACGTGACCACCATTCTGTGTAATCAACAGGAGAGACAGGAGGGGGTGGCTGTGCTGAGGAAGATGCGAGGAGTGGGATTTAGGGTGGGGGTAGGAGGGAGGTTAGTTACCCTGCATCAGTCAGCATCCCTCCGAGCGCTGGGGGGTGGTCCAGGAGGCAGCGACGGAGGAAGGAAGACGAGAGCTGGAAGGTAGGGGTGGAAGAAAACTCACGAGCTAATTCCAACTGAAAGTCACATCCCCTCAAGTTTTCCCCACGTGTCGGCAAGAATTTCGAAAAAGGGTTCTGGCTCGCGAAGCTGGCTAACCCCCATCCCACCCCTTTCAAATGGAATATAGAGACTGTCCCGAGAGGGGTGAGGATTTCGTGTCTCCGCTCCTGGTTACCCCCTCCACGACACCCCCCCCCCCTAGGCCTGTCTGTCGGATTGGTATATACAGTGCGCGCGGGCAACACAACTAGAATACCAAAATAATTTAGTTACGCCGCGCTGTGATGTGTCTGCGAAGGGGAGTCCGTCCCAGGCCCCAGCGAACACACAGGCTGCAACTTTCCAGCTTTCTATTAACGTTAATGTTTCTGTTAAAATATTCCCCTCTGCATATTAAAAATACAACCTCATTTATTCTGCGTGGAAGTTAAACTTTTGCCTCCTCATCTCTTGTAAGAATTTTTCCCCCGTCAGAAATCATTAACACGAAAACATTGTACAATTTTTATTTACTTTGCGAACCATTGAATCGGTAAATTATCAGTTCCGTACTAAAATATGATGGTTAATGTTTCTAAATTGGAAACCGAGAGCGTTGTCGCAACCGTAACACAGATTCGCTTAAGGGAGGACGTAGGTTCGATTCCAGAAATCGACCCGGGCGAATGCTGGGATGGTTCCTATGTCCGACTCCTTTACTAAGCTTTGTCCTTGTGTGAAGTTGTTTGTGGCAGTCTCTAATATTTTCGCTGTCGACGAGATGCACTGTAACTAGCAATAAAAATCTAATAAATGAAACATACGTGTACCTAATATATTGGCGAACGTGAATCGTTATTCATCAAAATGTAATTTGCATAGCGAAATGTAACATGGATTTCTTAGCTTTCAGAGAGAAGAAACAGAATAAAATAATAATTAATGATGACTTGGGGAAGTTAAAGTTTACGTGATTGCATATGGATTTAGTTGGAAAATGGCTAGAAAAACGAAGTGGACAGTAAGGGTTGTGTCTAAGTTAAACTGGCTCACATCGAACGTATTGCTCTGAACGTGAAAAACTTGTCACTGCATGGTCAAATGGTAATGAACTAAACTTTGTTACTGAGTTAAATTACTGTATGTGTTTTTTGGACAAACTGCATCGCGGTGTAGATGACTGTCAAAGAAAGCTAAAGAGAACAAACATTTTAATAAACAGAGTAGGCTTTAAGTCAAAAGGATACTGACAAAACATAAAATTACATCTGTGGAAACGGAATAAAATCAAACAACGCCAGCGAAATTAGAAAGAAAAAACCACACATCACCAAAGCAGATAACACAGATGAGGCCTGCTTGGCAAACGATGAACAGATAAAATATATGAATCACGAAAATAAAATAAAAATACACACAACGATGAGGCGAAACAAAACCCAGTAGATGAGATTTTTAAATGTTTGTTGCAATGGGAGTTTACAATTTATTGGTTTGTGGACATACGCCATTGCTCGTGTTTTGTTGACAAAACTTGTGTTGAATGACAAAGTACAAAAACACAAAACACAGAGATAAAGACACACAAAAACAGAAGAAAGCAATCACAGAGTAATTATGTGAGTTATTTCCCCAATATCGATATATATATATATATATATATATATATATATATATATATATATATATATATAAAAAAATGAAAGGTGACTGATTGACTGACTGACTGACTGACTGACATATCAAACTGCAGCCCAAACCACTGGACCTAGAATCGTGAAATTTTTTGTGGGTGTTCCCTTCAGGTCGTAGGCGAGCACTAAGAAGGGATTTTTTCGAAATTCGACCTCTAAGGGGGTGAAAAGGGGTGAAATGTGTTTCCGAAGAAACGTCGATAGAGCTCGAACCCGACGGCCTATCATCGTGATTTTTACTTTAATAGGACACTCGTAAAAATGCATATTAGCCAATTTAAGGATTTTTTGAAGTTCAACTTTTAAGGGGCTGAAAAGACGTTAAATGTGTTTCCA
>PNEQ01101513.1:0-10883 GCA_003012365.1 Medauroidea extradentata | reverse complement strand
GGCTATTCGCTCGAGAGAAGACACTCGGAATCTCGATTTTTTCATTTTTTGGGGACAAGGGTCGGTCATATCTACCGCTCAGCAGTGTGACGCCTGGCTACTGATATCAATTTATGTTTACATTATTACGTTAATTAATTTCCCGCAAAACGCTACGGAAGTCGGGGCCTAGAGACACTTTGCAGAAAAAATGCAATTTAAAAATTTTCTGTTATGTCCGGGTTTTGGGGGGGGGGGGGGGGGCAAAATAAGCCACTATCGAATTTACGAAGGTAGCGATTTTACGAATGCGATGAGAGGAACCGTGAGTATTCGTAAAATCGGGGGTCTAGTGTACTTTACAATTACATTTGCTTGAAATTCTGATCTATATTTCTTATTTAAGACACAACAATTTTACCCTTGCTGTTTTCATGTTTTGCTATCAGTAAAATTTGGATTATGTCATTTGTTCCTTGCATTTTTCCAAAACATAAATTCAAGCAAATTATGTGCCACATTGTTATAAACTAAAAATTCTTTGTTTGTAGTTCATTTTACCATACAAAAACATAATAGGACAATGGCGGGAAAGGCCGCTAGGCTACTAATTACAATTAAAACAGAAAGAGTTGTGCACAAGTACCATCCTGTGAGTACTTGTGCACAAGTCTTTCTGTTTTAATTGTAATAACCATATAAAAAGACACAGTATTTATTTAATCACTACGTATTATAACCAAAAATAAACAGGCAGCATTAAATACTACGATACACCAGGGTAAATAAAAGTGATGCCATATTAGCCTAAACAACTGCCATTTTCAAGTCTATTTCGATAATCAATGGACTTACTTTCGCAGTTGAAAATGAATTTTTTCGAATCGCATACAATTTGTACCTTGAATTCACTATAAAACACGTCAAAAATTGCACATTTCTTTAATAATTTCACGATTTCAAGCACAGATGGGACAAGACTACTCTTATCTTCTGTTATAGTAAAACCTGTTTCTCATAAGTAATTTCTAATTACTTTTATTTCATGTGGAACAAAAAAATCAAATTAAACAATAAAATTAAGTAAACATCTTGCTGCTACAATTTTTATTTGTTGTGCATGCATAATTTACAACAGTAACTTTAAGAAATGCATTATAATTAAGTCTCTCCTTTGGTTGACGGCATCATTGTACTTGGTTACATTTGCATATGAAGTTTCATTTTAATTTGCGGTAATTCAAAACAATTAAAGCTAAATTCTATTTATCAAACCGGGATATTTACAAAAATAGTTATCTAGAAAAACTCTACCATAGATAAGGCTAGTAGTTTTAGACAAGAGCGTAATCACAGAGCTACAAAACTGCTATGAGTATTTGACAACAGCGCTGTGATGTGCTCGGTGTTCACGGAGTCCCAAGTCAGATGTTGCTATCGACCTACATGTCTATGACGCTAATGAAAGAAAGAAAAGTCAGTTTAAGTTTTATCATACCTTTAAAATTTGTTGTAGATGATGCTACACTTTATACGGCCAACTAGTTTTAAATAAAAACTTCACATAAAATACATAAAATATTGCACAATTCCATGAAATAAGGAGCATTCTACAAATATTTAATAATATTTGAATGTTTTGAAAATTTAACCTATAATCGACCCATAACAGTAGGCTACAATAAGACAACTACCAAATAAATAATTTTTAGTTTTTTTTCTTGAAATAGCATCTGCTTATATTTTGGCAAATACAGTAACTAATAAACCACTACAGAAACCCTTAATCTGTATGTAGTGTGTGAATAAGTAAGTGTGTATGTCTACTATGAGCTTTACAGCAAAATATGGAAATAAAACTTGTAAACATTAAATTCTGCATTTTAGTTTATTCCCAAAATGTATGTCATAAAAACTGCCTTTTTAAATAACACTACTACCAAACTACAATCTACCTACAGTACTACCTTTTTAAAACTGCCTTCTCGGAACAGATACATACAATAAAAACTGTCTATTAGTCAAATCTACAACAAAAAATAAGCTGCACCACCAATATTTACAACACAGAACAAATATTACCATTAAAGAGAAGGAAATTAATTGTAAAATAGCCACCACAAATCAGAAGTCAGGAATTCTCAAATATCTAGTTGGCATCGTTTTCGAGGAACAACTTTCTTCAACATTTTTAGGACAAAACCAAAATAAAATTTACTGAACACAAAATATGTATTCACTACTCTATCAATGTAAATACCTATGATCAGAACAATGACTCTCTGTTAAATTATTCTAGTAATATTTTTGTTTCAGTGTTCAATTAAGGTTTCACTAACCGTAAGTGAACAGACGTACATTAAATCTGAAGGCATTAGGTAATCTAATGTTTAATTATCAAGATGGTTGACCCTCATAAAAAAAGAGACAATGTTTTGCATTACGAGCACACAAAAACTTGGTCTGGTCAAATTTAATGGGAGACGAAAGCTGGACATAGTTAAAGTAAACAAGACTTGTTTGCATTAGTGCAGGAAGGCAAGGAAGGGAAGGACAGAGGATGGCACAATACAGGAGAACTACAGTACATAAAGTCTGCTCACTTTTGCTCCCGGGGGTGCAGGCATGGGGAAGGGTTTCCCTTCTGGTCTGAAGGGGGCACGAGGCCCCGTGGGCGGCCGCAGGGGGGAGCTCTGTCCCACGCCTGGTGATGGCATGTTGGACATCCACTGCTGCTGGGACTAGGAACACACCAAGACACACTGGCTAAAGGGCAGCACTGGCCAGACACCGGCATGCATGCACCGACACTACACACCATCTGCAACACCCTCCCTCCCCGCCCCCAAGGTTCATCCTACGAGGCACAAAGTCCTCCCTCAAAGGCTGCTTCACCTATCCACCTACTGTATTACAGAGCATAGCATCTTACCATGCTTGACATAACCAAATATTTTGCAACTTTGTAAATGCTACCACAGACCATTTCTTAAGATGTAAGCGTAAAGTCAGCAAATTTGTATGAATTTATATATGTAATGAAGTATTTTGTGACGTAAACATTCATATTTTTATTAGATACATGAAAAACAAATACCTACAGGAGAGTATACTGTTCCTCTGAAAGATTGTTACTTATGGAAACCTAAAGCCATCTGTACAAGAATTAATAGAGGGGAGTGAAAAAAGACCAAAGATACATTTGGTCAAAATTCAGAGAAGTGTACAATCTATTTCCATAAAACCTCTTGACGGGAAAAAGAATTTACAAGTTACCTTGAACAGATTTTCAACAACAGTGCTTAGAGAATACAAGATGATTATTGGCTGTAAAATTACAGTAAAACCTCTCTATAACACCACCTCACTGTTCCCAAGAATACGGTTATTACATAGAGGCAGTCACTAAAAAAAATGGGTAAATTACAGTAAAGGTACAGTAAAAAAAACCCTATTTTACAATACCACAGTTCTCAAGGAAAGGGTCATTCTAGAAAGGTGATTGCAATAAAAAAAGGTTGTTATAAAGAAGTTTTACTGTACATGCAGAAGTTGTGAATTTTCTGTTAAGTATTGAGAAATTTAATGTCAAAGAAGCAAGTAAGCATTATTTTTATATACACTGACTGTAAGGACACTGCCTGTCCTGGAGCACTCGCAAGAGGAATAAGGATTAATGTGTTGAGGGCGCCGCCTACCCGTGTGTGAGAAGCTCAAAAGTGACGGAGCAGTAAGGTCGACCTTGAAGTGCGGATCCAATGCCATGTCACCTCAACGAGTCAAGCGCTGAACTAGTGTGCACGCCGAACAGTTTTCACTCTGGGACACTAAGCAGTGACCATATAATTTTATTTGTGGAAAGTCTGCAGCTAAGTTCAGTGCTTGTCGCAATCTGAGTTTCACATACATCTGGTTAGCACACTTTGAAGTACAGCAGTCTAAAAAGGCAATTTTTAGCCATGTTGGAGGGCTTAGAAACAGTGTTTTAAGGAGTGTGGCATCTTAACAGTGAGGTTCCGACCTTGTCTGAAGTTAGTTTTATTTTCGTATGTTGGCACAATTGGCACACGTGGAATATTTTCATAGAAAAAAAACTGTTTACGAACACATTGTAACATATTTGAAGCGTGAGGTAGGCAGACGCCTTGAGGTGAGGCTCAGTTACCTTTCAAGACACTGTCAGACACAAACATTTAATGCATTGAGATAAACAAAAGTCAGTGGTGTGAGCATACACATGTTTGATAGGTAAAGAGTCAATGTAATTTAACACGTATAATTCCTATCCTTGCTTTCGTCAGGGCTCTGGGACATGACACACCCTTTACTTAGCTCTTTTTTCAGGTGTTAAGCATTGCCTATTGAGTTAACATTAAGTACCAGTAGGACTAATATACACAGTACAGTATGAATAGTAAGGAATTTGAACTATGATGTACACAAAAACCTATCTGTTTTAATAATTTATAACTTCTGCATTTATTTATTAATATCTTTTAACAAACATCCATATTGGCCTGATCTGTAGGAATAATGACTCTACTGTGATGTATGCTAAAACAGCTCAAGAGTAACTGGACTTACATCAGCATCAAGTCTGGTTCCCACAAGCTACTCAAGCTCCCCCTCATATGACAACTTGCCAAAACTGGCCCAGACCATGTAACTGTACCAGCCTGAGGATGAATTACAAAACGTAGGCTCTATTCAAGAGCCTCCCTGGGTTTGAATAAAACCTTGAATGTGCAGTGTCTTACTGTTCACAATATAAAGAAGTTGTACGGAAATGGTTCAAAGGCTTGGCAACAGGAACGAAGAAGCCCAGGTTCAAGGTGTTACCATTAGTTTGGCAATCTTACATTAATTCACAATGAATCAGTGAGTAGGGCTAGCGTTCAACCAGTAAGCAGCCTAACCTTCTCACTAAACAAGGATGGTGAGTGAAGAGATTTTGGTCAGCACTGGCATGAAAAAGGGCAAAGGGGGAAAGGAAATTCCCGAGAATACCTGCCGACCAGGAGCATCGTAGGTACGATTCCCACATGCAAAATCAGGGGACCAACCGCACTGGGAATCAAACCTGGATAGCTTTGGTGGGAGGCGAGTGCTCTAGCCACTGAACAAAGATGGTTTGAATGGCAAGTACATATGCAAACTAGCAAAGCTATGATTCCAGATCTTTAAAATTAAGCCAAGGTGTAGAGAAATAGGATCAGGACAGAGTTTGGATTGAGATCAGCTAAGAAAACACTACTCATTTCAGAGATCAACACATCCTGTGTAGCCAGTACAGCTGCTAACTGGAGATGTGCTTCAAACAAACTACCAGGCTTGGATGGTAACCCTTCAATCACCCACTGCCAGACACCTTCTAAAAAAATGTACTTATGAGAGGCAAGCACAGTGTAGTTCATGTAGCACAATAGAACCTCTATCTACTTACAGTCCATGGGTCTCTCTAAATGCATCCTTAGATCAGAACAAATTTCAAAAAAAAAAAAAAAATAAATAAATAAATAAATAAAAAAAAAAACTTTTGTAAAGTTTGTATTTTGATAAAAGTTAGTGTTTAACAGTCACTAGATTGAAAACAATTAATGTGTTTCTAAAAAACTTTATTAAATATAATAGGCTGATGTTTTTTGAATAAGATGATGACCTTGCTATATGACTGTAATCAAAATTTCCTTGCTCTAAAATTTTTCTAAGCCATCAGCAATGCAAACATTACCAATAATATTATGTCCATTAAAGTAAAATAAACTTTAATTAAATATATGAATGTTATTATACACGTATAAACCTTAAGGATGAAATAATGCCCCAGACATACAAATAACTACTTTTCATTGCTGACTATTTCCAGTAAAACACGGCAGTGGCAAACAATATAATTACTATCGAGAGTGGCGCACCTATATCCCCTAACCTTGTGGCTGAACGAGCAACTAAATACCCAGGCTACATGACATGTGCAATTACTTCCTCATTTTGTTCTTACATGCCGTAGAGCCGAAACAAACAGCTAGATACACAAGTGGCAGCAGACAGTATGAAAACTACCTAGATGCAGATGTTGGAGTATGTCTCCTTCAGAACACAGCTCGCTATACCAATTTCATCACCGACAGAAAGCAGAGTTATCCCTTGTTGCTCAAAAATATATAATTTAATATTCAGAAATAATTAAAATAAAATCATTGCTGTTGATATATACATGCAACACTGAAAGTATTATAAAGGTCGAATGCAATATACAGAATGTCCCATAAGTCAGGGTACATAAGTGAAACATGATATTTGATTATTTGTTGCAGACTAACCAATAGATGATGGGTCTGAGACAGAGGAACGTATCCAGATCATCTTGTTGTGCGGGGGAAGAAGTTTGAGGGATGCAGCTGCAAAATTTAACAGACTGAACCCAGAACGCCCACCTATCAAATTCTCGTGTGTGCAGAAATTAGTCAACAAATTTAAGAAAACACGACTGGGTAAAAAGGCTGCGCCTTTGCATTTCAAACACATTGTGTAACTTTGTCTTTCCGTAATGTACCCTGACTTACGGGACAACCTGAATTAACGAGCAGTAAGCACAGTGTATAAACACAATGCTGTCAAATCTCTGTCGTGAACACAGTTTTGACAAAATTTTATTGCATTCATCTTCACATTATTTTCTTGCTGGTCTCAAGAACATAATTTTTATCACCACAAAACTCAAATTTCCTTGCATAATTTCATTGCGATATTCTTGCTGTTTTATAGTTCTGGACTTGCAGGCATATAGTTAATATACAGTAGTTTGTAATTTTCTTGCATTACTTCATGCTAGTGGTATTGTCAACATAATTCAATTTTCTTTCCACTATTTTGTCATGATTTTCTTGGCCAAATTAAATTGTTCATGAGCGAATTTGCAATAAGTTTATATTCTTATTTTAGTTGCCTGATTTTATAGTTGTAATCACGCAGTCTTACTTTAATAAGTTTTCACCACAATTTCCATTGCATAACTTTATAGCGATACTAACTGATTCCTTTAATTGTGATTATTTAAGCATTAATTTACCTCTGTGCACTCGTTAGTGTATTTTTAATAATTTTTTTATTGATATTTTCATAGAATAATTTTATCCTAGTTGACACACAAATTTTCATTAATAAATTCTTATGTAATATTAATCTAGGCATTATTTTTTATTTTATAATATATTCTTACATAATATCCTTATACTATAGGTAATAAATTCTAATAAAATATCCTTATATAGGTAATAAATTCTTGTAGTCTTCTAATTTTCCATGGGAGTTTTTAAATGTTTCTTGTGGTGTGAGAAATAAAGTGAGAGTGCACCATACGTGTCACGTATGCTGGTGTTGCACTCACAGTCTAACTCTGCAGATGTGCAAGACTTAACTTGGTAGACAAGTGCATTCCAGCTGATGCTGTTACTGCTGCTCACTAATTAATTACAACTGCAGTATCTATGTTGTTATTGTATGCCAATGAATACTTTTTAAAATCCATAAAGTTATCTCCTTGCATTTTGTTTAATTTTCTGTCACACGCACACCCACATGTGTGCACGTGCACGCACACACATTTTTTTAAAATTACTTCTGAGACGAATGTTGGATCTTCAGTGTCATTAGATTTAATGTCATTGAATTTCTACTAAAACTAACCAAACTGTTAAGACTATTATTAACGCAGTAAGTCCCTAGACTACAAAGCCTGCAAAAAAATTCCAGCAGCTACACACAGACATTAAGCAGATGACCCTTACATCAGGTTTGCTGAAAGAAGATTTGTTAAAATTCTTTTCTTACCCTGACTATGAAGCAATGAACGAAGTATGGCATGTAGGCTTACAAGACTAGAGCTTGGCGATCCTTCCGGAAACCTCATTTCTTGCAAAAACAAAGAGCAGAGTACTTTGGTAATTGCACAAGACCTTGTTCCTAATGGTTGATGAGGACTTAACGAGGTATGTATGGAGTAAAGTGATTTTTGACAATGATTAACAGCAACAAACTACCAGCGCTAGGAAAATAGGAGCACACTGGCAAAACCAGCTAGGAACCATCACGTTTCCCATACACAGAAGTAGGTTGGGTGCAGAGAAAATATAGAATGTTAATAGTAATTTCTGCCATATAAATAAGGTATCACACCTGGATTGCAGTCATGGTAGGGAGTGTTTGCAATAAAACTATGAACAATTACTTCAGTGAGGATTAAAGACACAACTACTTCACAGCTCGGCTATAGAATGTTTTAAATTAATATGGCTGTTGTCTGTGGTAATATTCTCTAAGCCTCTCTAAAACCAAAAAAGCAAAGCATGACTACTAATTAAATTTTTAAAGCTTCACACATGTGAAATTTCAGAAATGTTTAATATTCCAAAACTTTATAAACAGCTTAATTTACTGGTAACAATGACACAGACAGCCAGACACACTGGTAGTCATAGAACAAAGAGGATTATAGAATGGAAACACTGATGCTAGACTGTTGGGCACTGTTTCCAGCACCCTCTACCAAGCAGGTGCCAACTAACTTCATAAACTAGGGTATTTTGAATCACTTATGGCTATATATAGATATAATGGTTGCCAATTCGATTAGTGTGAGTCGAGTACTTAGCACAATTGATTTTATGTTCGATAACTTGAATGTAATTTCTAACGACTTTGTTTATCAGACACATATTTTAACCTGAAAATGTCTGATAATGTAATTGCAACCTGAAAAAGTCTGATAATGGGGTTACAATTTAAAAACGTCTGATAATGTAGTTATATGCATCCTAAAAATATTTATGTACCATATAATATTTAGTTTAATAACTGTCCATATGCTTGTATAGCTGTAATTAAATGAATAAATAATGTAATTATATTACGTACATACGAACTCTGCTTTTTGACATACAATTATTATTGTAGGGATAACACAAAACATATGTTTTTAATAGCATGAGTAAAATTAATTGATAACCTAGATCTATTTTTATATTGCGATGTTTTTATGTTGTGCTGGAAACAATTGTTTTGTATACAAATCTTAACACAATAATGAAGTGAAACCACTACATTTATAATACCGTACCGTAGAGTAAAAGTCATTGAAATTAATTATTTTTAGTCAAGCATTGGTCAAACGTCTGTCTGAAATAAGATCGAATACGTTGTTTTACACTCTTTAATATACAAGCTGGTACACAGAAAACTACAGTATATGATCACGATTCATTTATCTAGCTAAAAGGCATTACTAAGACACAAACCTAAACTTACAATTTAAAAGCCACATAATCCAGTTTTTCAAAAATACCTTCGTGGAAACTCTTAAAAAACCTCTTACGTTATAATCTCAAAATCGTAACAACCTATAACCTTAAACTGCTAAACGAAAAATGGTGATGCCCCATACCAGCGGGTGCCGAAGCTAACAGTTCCCAACTTGGTCTATTTAAGTTTCACACGCCTGCTGGTAATACAAAAATTATGGTGATTATTATTTACAGAAGAAAAAAAAACCTCTAATATTTTACGAAATAAAGTAAATAAAGACAAACCTGCATAATAATGAAACAAAAGTTTCAGGTAATAGAAAAATCAATAACTGTAAACAAAACCCTATGATGACACCTGCTTATTTACGTTTGAATTTCTCTTTGTAATATATATATGTATCATATGAATTTAACTTTGAGAATTATTTATTTGCTGTTTGGGAAGTACTGAATTCTATGTAAGGTTAAACTCTATGGACAAGGAGGATAAACAAAAGAGCTGTTGTTGTTGTTGTTGAATAAAAGTTGTAAATGTTAAAAGAACAACTAAAAAGAAATCTGAACTGAAAACACAAGTTTTATTGCTTATAAAACATGGCGCAGTCGAAATTCAGTACTGAAATGAATGATTCAGAGAGCAGAACTGAAAAATCTTTAACTATAAATGTTAAGACTCCTGAACAGTTCTCTTTCAAGCCTAATGAATGGCCAACTTGGAAAAAAAGGTTTGAGAGATATTGTGCATTTAGTAATTTGAAGAATAATCCAGGTAAGACACAAATAGATGTTCTTATATATTGTATGGGAGAAAAAGCAGAGGAAATTTTAGAATCATTCTCTTTTCACGATAAGGACAAAGAAAATTATGATGATGTCCTTAACTGTTTTGACGATTATTTTACTCCTCGCAAAAATATCATTTATGAACGGGCCAGATTTTTAAGGAAAAGACAGAATCCAATGGAAACTGCAGAAAACTTTATCACTGATTTATACAATCTCTCTCGGACATGCGAATGGGGTGACTTGGAGGAAGAGATGATACTCATGATTGTTATCATTGGTATGAGGGATCAAACACTTACTGATCGCCTGCAGTTAGACCCAAATTTAACATTACAATTAGCTATTACCACTCTTCGCAACTCGGAGGAATTGAACCGACAAAAAGCCGAACTCGATATAGCTTCCGTTGACAAGGTTCAAGCAAAGGGTGGTTTTGTAAAGGCAAAACATATTCCTTATGACACAAATTTTAGCGTTTCCAACAAAAAACCTGAACAAGTACACTGTAAATGGTGTGGTTACAAGTGTTCACACAGTCGAAATGAATGTCCCGCAAAAGATGCGAAATGCTATCACTGTTCAAAACCAGGTCATTTTTCGAGAGTTTGCCGTGAAAAACAACAGGTTAACCAAGTTGGACAGGGAGAATTATTATCTGATCAGGGCAACTCAATTTTTGTTGGAAAAATCGACTATCAAGTGTCTACATTACATGATCCATGGACAATTCCTGTTCAAATTGGGGCATCTAAAATATTATTCAAAATTGACACAGGGGCTGATGTATCTATATTACCAGCAGACATTAAACTA
>PNEQ01101512.1:25136-37402 GCA_003012365.1 Medauroidea extradentata | reverse complement strand
GCCTACACAAAACAGCTTGGCACTACAGGCGGTGTTGTGCTTTACTCCTTCCATCATTACGACTTAACCAAAAACAAATAATATTTCCAGTTAAGTAATTCATTATTTAAAACACACTGACTTTGCTCCTTGTTTGACAACATTTATATACCAGTTGCAGAAGTGCAAGTTTATTGTACTTAAAATAGTCGATTTAAGGAAACTTTATCAATTTTTTAAAGGCAAAATTTTGAACAAAAAATACATATTTTCAAATTAGAAGCGTTTATTGGACTTGCATGCAAACACACAAAAAATTATACCATTTTAGGTAGCTTCGTTTTTTTGTTATTATGGAAGTTACATCACCTCTCACATAACTTCTTCTCCAGAGGTGTTACTGACTCTTAAGGGCGTTCAAGTGGGGAAAAATCATAATTTTATATTTGTGTAAAAAAGGGTTAGTTTTGTAGACATTACTTGAGGGAACAATTTTCTTCTTACGAAAAACATTTTAGCTCAGCTAGTTATTCCATAATGTCAGTTCAAAGTCTAAATGTGCATATTTTTACTTCATGCAAAACTTGAAAACCACTGAACATAATGAAATGAAAAAAATCACTTCAAAACTACATGCCACGGTCTACGGCTTGAAGCATATAGAAACCATTTACAAAAAAAAATTTTTGTACTTAAAACATTTTAAAACATTTGCTAATGTTTTATTACTTTAATTTTTTTTAATACAAAATATTTATGTAATGGGTTTTTATATGCTTCAAGCCGTAGACAGTGGTTTGAATTTTGATGTAATTTTTTTTCATTTCATTATGTTTACTGGTTTTCAAATTTTGCATGGAGAAAAAATATGCAAATTTTGACTTTGAACTGACGTTATGGAAAAAACTGGCTGAGCTTAATTTTTTTCGTAAGAAAAAAATGGACTCTCAAATAATGTCTACGAATCTAACCCTGTTTTATACAAATATAAAATTATGATTTTTTCCCATTTAAACGCCCTTAAGCAACTACGTAACAGTTCTCCAGTAATACAGGAAGGTCGCTGCACTGAATTGCAAAATACGGTGGCACGAAATAGTCTTGCGATTTTCCTCTTTCTCTAGAGGCACGAGTATTCATCTTGCAGCAGCCTAGACTTCTCAGTTCTATACACACACTGGCCACAGTCGACTATGCACTGGCTTCCAATCGAACAATCACGTAGCACGTAATAACCCCACATATTTATTACTGGCTTGCTTTAATCCAATCACAGCAGTGACAGTGAAGTATACGTTCTTGACATTCAACCTGACCTAGAACGAACACGCGGAATATTCGTGCCTCTATCTGTAATACCATTATCGCTTTAAATGTAGTTTCTTTTCGCAGGTTATCGTGTCTGGGACGAGAATAACAGTTTCTTCACCAAACCTTTTATTTCAAGCGCCGAGTAGGCGATCAACTTAAAAACATGTAGCTATTTACATTACGAGTGACAGGAGGAATATATAACAATTGGTATGTGAATCAAGTTCTAGGTTTCCCAAAAAGTAGGTATGCCTACACCCTGAGTCGTGGCCTATCCCCTGAAAAAAATAGTTTTTAACGTGCCAAATGGTGCATTGAAGTAATTTCCTAAACAAAAAATTGAATATACCACTTTAAAAAAAATATTTTTTAACACATAACTTATACATGAAAGGTCAAAAGGGCGTGCGGGCCACCTGAGTCCCCTTCTCCCCCTTCACCCTTCCGAATCCGCCCCTGCTTACGTAGCTAAATGTTTCGTGGATAAGATAATACCATGGCTGTTAATGTCATAAAATAATTTTATTTCGAGACAAATGTATGTTTTACAATGGCTGCTAAAATATTCCAGACTTTTCCCGTAATCATACCTCAGATGACGTAAAATGGCGGGCGATAAATTTCAACAATCAAAAAGATATGATAATGTACGTAACCTACGTTTGTCAATCAGTGGGCTATTGTAATACCGAGATATGTGATTTATACAGAATGTACTGACGTACATACAAGCCGATAACACAGTTAAAGCAGATAAGAGTAGATATTAAGTTTTTTATTTTTTTTGTGTGTATTTGTTTATAGCCATGACACACCTCTTGCTGTAATAAATTGTAAATGTACGGGGCCTAAATTCTTGAAATATTGATCTCTATATATGTAAACGTTTTAAAAATCCATAAAGTTATTAGGAATTCTCTGAAATATGTAATTTTAAATATTTCCGTGTAGTTATAAAAAAAGTTAACATTAACGTGTGTTACATTCTAAAACATGTCGTGTTCTATTCAGGAGTACTTATTATAAATGAATGACATTAATTACAAGCAGTGTTTGAAACTAAATTTATTGCGCCCTTGTTTCAATGATTACGTAGTAATTACATTATTTTTGGATAAGTTTATATAATCAAGTTTAAGAAATATAGTTTTTTTTTTCGTTCAAAGACTCTAAAAATAAAATTAAAACATAATAGCCTTCACTATACAGGATTAACCATTCTGATTTGTAATTATTTGTTTTAAAAATTTAGCGTAACTAGAACAATGACGTGTTTAACAGCGCTTTACTGCATAAAGTGTAACGTATTCCCTCAATTTTAAGTAAGACAAATTTGTGTACTTGAAATATTCTAGTAATCAGGGTAAATCATTAAGTGAAATACTGTGGGTATATGACATTGCAGTGCTAAGTCGTCTCAGAAAACAAAAGTAAACAAAAAATCAATATAGGTCAAAGCAAGCCTAATTGGCTGTAATAAACACTTTCATTAATAACAAAACATGGCAAATTCCAAGAGAAAAGTGTCAAATCATAGAAAATACAAATAAATAAATGTTCAAAAGAAAAAAAAGAAGCTAAAAAAGAAATGAAAAGAAAACGGAGAAAACTCAGGACTTCAAAATTAAGACAACACAGACATCAACTACGCCGAAGAAAATGTTAGGAAGACCTAACAGAGACGTCTCTAACACAAGATTGAACGAAACAACGAAGAAAAGCAGGGGTGCCCAAAAGGGGAGATCATTGCGCAAGTTGCGCATTTGGAATTTGGGGGAGGGGTTCAAAAATAAAATATTTAATCATAAACGAAAAAGGTTTTAACGATTGTATAAATGCTATCTTGGTTTTACCTACAAAGTAAGCTAGCCTAGACCAGAGCTGTTTTATTTGTTTACGATTGATTTTACGAAATGGTAGCCTAGTATCTCTCCAGTACTGAAGTGTAACTCGCAGTAAATTTGTTTCCGAATTTTTTTGGGGGAGGGTGATTTTTTTTTGGGAGGAGAGATTTGCGTATTGGGTCTTGGGGGGGGGGGGTAGGATTTTTTCACAGAATCCTCCCAATTATATAAAAGCTGTTAAGGTTTCAGTATGGCTGAGTACATTTTGGAATAAACATTCCATAGTTTTACTACTTTCAGTAAGTTCTGCCAAAAATTAATATGTATATAAAATATACAGTGATACACACACGACAAGCTAGCCCATGCACAAAATACGCATATGATGAGATGCTACAGAAGAAGATATAGTAGTCGTCACTGGCCCAGGAAGGCCTTGAAGATTATTATCCGTGTGGATCAAGACATTCAAAATGATGGGTGACCTACTGATATATCTAATGTTAAGGTATTTGGTTTTGAAGAATGTTCAGTTTTGATGAAGTTGTTGTCTAGATTTGGTATGAGAGGTGTAATTGCTAAATATGGAAGTGGGTTGTTGCAAATTGCTTTTTGTAAGAAGGTTACTAACATAAGTAACTGTAGTATTATATAAATTATATTGGTATGCATAATGTGTTATGTTGGAAGAGTATTAATGAGACTAAGGTAGATAGTACTGCTGTTATAGATATCACACAGGCTCCTGTTTTGTTTCGTAAGTAGAAAGTTAAATTTGAACTTGTCGATGAAGTGTGGATATATGTTAAATTAGATGGTACTGTTGATGTAAGAATGTTGGGACACTTTGAGTATACGTAAAGTCCCTAGTGATGTTATGTAATACACGACATAAGCAGCAGTAATTAAATTGATTTATCTCAATATAAGTGAACCCCTATGGTTCCTTGTTTCAAAGCAAGCCCAGCTATACCAAGAAAAAAATTACAGAGCCTTGGAAGTTTTATTACATCAGTACTATTTTTAGCCCATCAAGGATCAGCGTTTAGGGGCTCTGAGAGTGATGGAGGAAAATTCAATGAACTTCGTATTCTAAAAAATTATATTCAAGATCTCAGGACTTTTTTTTTTTTTTGCAAATAATTAAACAGTCACCTCTTCTGATCTTCAAATTAGACTTTTGAAAATAGTTTCTCATGATATCATTGGAGATATTTAAGAAACTATCAAGAAAAGGAAGGAGATTTCTCATATCGTTAATGAGACTCGGGAAAGTATAAGTTTCAGTGATTATTCACTGTGTAGACCACTACACATTAAATGTTGATGAGTTTTTTGTTGTACTATGTGAAACGCTGTCAACGACAGGGTAATTAATCTTTGTTTAGCTCGATTAGAGATGAACTACTTCGCCTGGGTTTAAGTCTAGAACTTCTACCCAGACAGTGCTACGATGGAGGCTCGAACATTACTGGTGTGAAAAGAGGCGTGAATGCAAGAATATTGGCTGAACAGCCATTACCACTTTACATCCACTGTTCTGCACAAGTCATCAACTTCGCCCTGTACGATTTTTTCCAAATCAGTTCCACACTGATTATACTGTTTGCATATAGGTGTGATGACCAAGGATTCTCCGAAAAAAAAAAATCAAATTTTTATCAGAATGTCAAAGACCATGACCTGATTGGTTCCAGACCGCTACCATTATGTCAGACCCGTTAGACTGCTCGGGAAGCATCATTGAATGGTGTTCTCCAAATTTTTACTCTGCAGTTTCGCTATTTCTTTAAATTCTAAGTAAATAAAAGTAATTGTGGTTGTAAATGTCGAGGGTTTTTAAATTGGCTTATAAGGGAAGTGTTTTTTTTTTATAAAAGTAAGCCACATTATGCTTTCATTGATCGAAACATCAAGCTGCACCCTGCAAAATAAATCCCAGATAGTAGTTGGTGCCCAAGAATATGTAAGTGTATAATTGAAGGTTTTAGAGAGCAAGAGATGGGTGGTTAATTTAACCACATTTAGAAAAAAAACTGAAGACAACGTCGCTAAAATGTAACTGTCAAAACCAGAAGTTTCTAGGAAAAGAAAACTTCCCAAGAATTTAAAACGTAAAGAAACCCCTGAAGATGGTCAAAAATTTTAATTGCTGAAAGGGTCCTCCAGAAATATTTTTAATGGATTTTTGGACACTGTAATAAATGAAATAAGAGAGAGAGATTTGACCAACCGTGATTTAAAATGCCTTCAACTGGAGATAAACTTACTGCTTTTCCCAAAATTGTGAGAATATGAAACATTGAAAAGAACAAGAGGAATTTAAATTGATAAAACCCAAGTTATTTAAGAAAAGGAATTTGTTGAGTAGCTGATAAGGAAAACCACGTATGATGGACTACGTAAATGCCTTCCATATAATGCATCCTAAAACGAAGCTGATTTGTCCTGAGGTACACCTACTTTTGCTAATTGCTTTTGACACTTCCAGGTACATCTGCTTTTCCCATATTACGCAGACTGACGTACTGTACCTCAGTTTCCAAAAGACACAAAAAGTAGCCTGAATTACATATGCATCCTAGTCAGCTATCCAGAATTAGTACATACTGAATTGAAGAAAGTTATGAGAGGAGAATTCGTTAAAAGCACTTTTAGATGTCAAGTGTTTATTCATTGTAAATTAGAAATTAAGTGTTGGTGTTCCATAAAGTGTTAAGAAAATCTGCCGAAGCAGTGTAGCTTTCCTTATTTTGTGATAATTGTGTTTTTCACTTTTATAATATATGTTGTAGCAAGACTATTGTATATATATATATATATATATATATATATATATATATATATATATATAAAACTGCAAGTACTTTTACGGTTATTGCAATGCGAGTACTACAAGTTTCAACAATTAGGATTACAGGTTAGCGTGTTAACATACATATAAATACATACGGCAGTGTTATTTTAATATTTGAAATATAAACACTGTTTTCTCGTAGGCTATTACTTTTCTTCCTGTTATCAGATTCTGAATATTTGCTTTCCTAAAAGTCAGACGAAAAGAATTCCATTGTTTTATATTCATTGGTGGTAGGTAAATACTGACTGTATGGAAGAAGAGGTAGGGTTACATTGTATATATGTCATGAAAATTACTTTGCTGCGTATAAGAATGTTTTAATTATTGCAACAGTACAATCTGAGAAAATGAAAATGTATTGGTCTTGACGGACATCTGTACTAGAGTTAACGGAAATAATTTAAACCCTAAAACGTTAAAGTTCTTAATTGGTGATGCGTTAATATGTTTACAAATAAATATATACTTTTCTGTTTATATTACAGGACAGAAATTAAATTTCCGTCTTTTAAGACGGGAAACGTATGTGTTTTAATTAAAATGCCAGTGTGACTAAAATATGAGTTTCAGATTTCACATTTGACATTTAAAAATGCACTTTTTATTTTGTCATTTTTGTTTACTCAATTACACTTTTGCAAAAATACAGCCATTTTTTTGCGTATTGACCAAAATGAAATAACTAACTTATGTGTTTGGCAATTCAACTTGTTCTACTGGACTAAGTTAAATGAATATCGGGAAAATATGCGAACTTCGTATCCTTTACCATCTCCGCAGTATTTTATTTTCTAAGTTGCAAGGTCACGCAGTCACAGTTTGAACAAAACATGTGTTTGTCAACTGCAGACTTGATCGATTTTCTACCTATCTACTGTCATGTACGTACAAATGAGTGATGTCAAGTTCAGGGATTTATTCTGGATTAGATACTTAACACGTCAACTATAGCTATATTTTCACTTCTACACACCAAAAAAAACAAATAAGGTTACAGAAGCTTGTAAAGCTGATAAAAGAAAATAATTCAATTTGCTATTGGTGAAGTTATTTTTAAGAAATAATTGAAAGTTTCCGACTGTAATAACCAACTTTCATTTACTTTAGAACAATTAACGGTCTTTAAAAAAATTTACCACTTGACTAGGATTGTTTGGACACAAAAAAAACTTTATTTGTTGCTCCTCTGATGTATACTTGCAGTAAAAAATTTTATCATCCGTTTTCAGTAAAAAAAATAATTAAAGTTAATCGGAACGTCTCTTCCAAATGATAGATGATCTACGTATCGTGTAATGTAAAAAATTGTGCTGTGAAAAGGATAACAAAACATTTGTATATTTTTGATCCTGTTTTTCCCCCTTTCGTGGCACTCAACGATCCTCGTTATGGATGTCAATAACTCCGTATATGTTGCACATGTAAAATAATTTTCAAAATAAAAAAGTTGTGGAGATCATTCCACTTCGTGTGCTCAGAAATTAAAATAAAATTAAAGCTGCCTGTAACAAAACGAAGTTGAATAAAAACTGCATCTTTCTTCGAATACTTTCTTTTTACTTTATCTAATTCTTAAATCTGAATAGTTACATAGTGAGAAAGCTAATGGTTTTCTAAAAATTTACAGCTAGGCTTTGCCAAACGTCAGCAGAAACCAGATTCAACATTTCTGCAAAGATAGTCGGTGGAAATGAAACCACAATAATGGAGTTCCCGTACGCAGTAAGTAGAAGTGATGTAATTTTCACAAAAAATTTCTGTTAGAAAAATCTGTTAGTTTGTTGTTCACTGAACACATTCAACATCAGCTACACCCTTCGTGTGTGATTGTCTGCTGAAGTTACCAAGTGTACGTCTGCTTGGAGACGGGAACACATTCAGCTGAAATATCACAATGTCATCGAACGAAGCCTGCTTCTTCCTTCCATTTATCTCACTATATCGTGTGAGTCCACATTGTTCCAGACATGGTTTTTGTTAGTGTTTCGTAGTTTTCGTCAATTTTTGTCACTGTTCTGTTAATATGCCTTCTGGGTTGCTTGTTTTTCAATATTTTTTTAATTATTGGCCAAATTATTTTACTTTGAAATTACGTGTGAGGTAAAATGCCAGCAATACACATTTTTATAAGTTTTGTTAATTATTATTTAAACATTTTTAAGGAAACGTAAAGCTATTTATTGACCTACAAAACGTCTACCGAATATAGTTTCACATCGTAATTTGTTTCGCTCATTTATTCAAACATTTTTGCATCTTACCTTGAGTAAGCTTACGTACATATACAGTAATAAGGGATGTCATTGGACACGTGGAGTGTCGTTGGTACATCAGAAAAATTACTTTTCGCATGTAAGGTAGACTTACATAAACAAACTTGCTTGCGATAATTTTCAAATAGTAAATATTCACATGACATTTAATTAACATTTACTCACAGTTGACAATAATGGAAAATTAAAATAGTATGTAAGTGTCCTATAGTCACTTCACATGTCCAAAGTTGTACTCTGTTACATATAAGTTTGGTCAAATTTTACAGCTACCTATGGGCAATAATTTTTTATATATTTATATGACTTGTGGTATATTGCTAGAGATTTTCAGTTCTAAAATGAATTGGAAATGTCAGTGTCACCATTTATACTGCAAAGTTTGTCTTGCATTGCCACAAATCACAAAATATTAAAAATCATTGCCCATAAGTAGCTGTCAAATTATACCAGACTTATATGAATCGGAGTATACCTCCGCTAACGGTACGTATTTGTTGACAATAACTAGTGTTGGAGATATATATATATACTTTTTTTTTTTGTAATTTTTCTAGTTTGTAATCTTCATACTTTTTAGTTATTTCTTATGCGTACGCCTACATTAGCTGTTTACATTTTATGTCTTACATGGCCAAACCTACACATCAAATATTAATCACGTAGGTATGGTTCATTATATGTGAATAAACTTACATTTTAAAAATTGGCTTCCATACACAAATCAAACGAAGTCAACATAAGTTGTTACGACGTTAACACAATAACATTAAATCCTTTTTTTGCATTTAATGCGGTTTGCGAGATTAGTCTACCATTACGTACGACTTATCATTGGGTGACTGTTACTGAAAATGCATACTTTCAGGGTATAACATTATGATGTTTTCTATAAGTATGAACAATGCCATGTCCTATACCTGTATACTCTGATTTTTGATCGTTATTAAATATTGACAGCAATTTGGGCAATTATTTGGTGCCATTATTTTATGTCCGTAGCTCTGCAAGGTAGAGTTACTGCACTAACGGTGGAATTGACACTTCAGATTCATTTTAGAACCAGATATGTCGATTAACATTGCATTAGACACTTAATAACACATAAAAGTTAAATTCATTTAGAACTGTCAAATTTTACTTAATCTATGCGAAATAGAGTATACCCACGCTCGTGCTCCTGCAATGGAATCATTGTGTCCATAATTTTTTTCTTACAAATGAATGTTTGTCTATCATCATTATCACAATAATCAGCATAATAATGGTCATCATCAGCATTTTGATCATATTCATTATTACCATAAGCATCTTGTTCATCATGTTCATCAAGATCATAATGATCATGATCATCATCGTCGTTGTCGTCATAGCAATATCCATCATCACCGTCATCCATGTGAGGGCCTTACCGAACCTTGTGAATTGCAAAGTAGAGACACTTTAGAATCGCTAGCCCTTCTTTGCTCCCATGTTTTTTTTTTATCTTCCGCAGAATGGGCTCGCTTTCTTTCTGCCGTCATCGGTTCATGTTGTTCCGGTCTTCTATGGTTTTTCCACTTGGCCAACTGCCCAGTCTCATTATATATATAGAGTATATATATATATATATGTGTGTGTGTACGTGTGTGTGTGAAAGAGCGAGAGAGTGAGAGAGATTGTGTATGTGTAATTTTTCCTTTTTTTGAAGTTTTGATATGATTTATTTAAATATTGTACATATTTGATTACAGGTGTCAATAAGGCACACCTTTTACGCTGGCAAATATGAGAAGAATATATGTGATGGATCCATCATCTCGAAGGAATGGGTCCTTACTTCAGCTCATTGTGTGAATGGGTACTTCATTTGTATTATGTTTCCAATAATGACATGACTCCGCGTAAGAGTGTATACATTTCACTGAATTGATAATTTTCTGTTAGTTCCATGATCTCTGATAGTTATCTGGCTGTTACGAATGTATTATTTGGATTGTGTCGTTGTTGAAAAATTAATAACTAGGTAAGCAGGGAAATGTGCCAGAATTAATTTAACAAAATATATTTCTTCTCCTCGCACTTGTTTTCAAAGTTGATGTGCTCGTTTAGGACCACTTTATGATGAGCTATAATGCTCGGAATTATTGAAACAGCATTGTGCTGTGTCATGTTGACCGCCACAAGTACTAACTTTGGTAAGAGGTAAATTGACATTTTCCTACCACAAATTGTGCGGAAATCTACCTAACTACTACGTTTTCTTTAAAAATCAACAAAAAAATTCAAAATTTTAAGTCGTAAAAATACATTTAGGTGGGAAAGGGTGAGAAGAGGACGGCGTGTGACTTTGGACAAGTAAAATTATTTCGGGTAACTTTTATTCAATTTTTATTTTCAGTGTGTGAGAGCTATGAGTAAATATAAATGTAATTTCATATTGATGAACATTATTCTGAATTTACCATAAGTATTTTTTTTTACACTGAGCTACCGTACTTATGGAACATATTTTTCTAAATATCCCAAAGCCACCTTTCGTATTCAGCCACCCCCACTAACGATAAAATCTTTTAATATTTTCAACTAAGAAGAACATGAAGATTTCTTTGTATATAATGTAAAAGTTATCGCAGTTTTATAACTAAAGTTACAGAAAATATTACAGATATTGTTACAGATACAGTTGAAATTATTGTTGTTGGTTATATACATATATATATATATATATATATATATATATATATATATATATATATATATATATATACATATATCAAGGAATGAAAAGCAAATAAATGCAAAACAGAGTGAGTACATTCGTAAATAATTTTGGAAACAAACTAAAATAAAAACGGCGAAAATAACTGTAAAATGTGACCGTGGTTTGAGAAAGTATGGGATGCTTGGAGGAGGGGTACAACATTGTTAAATCAATAAGGCAGCTAAGGATGATTGGTAAAGGGTGACAATAATGATGAGCTGACATTTTTATGCAGTACTTATCAACGATACATGAAGTAGCCTGTACGTGGAGGTGAAGTGAGTTGTTATTGACGAGGCAGTCCCAGAACGCAATTTTCGAGACAACAATAGCACTTCGAGACAACCGCTGCCCAAAGGCAAACGTGTGCTGTGTTACCAACACACAAAAATCAGGTGTGACACGTCCAGAATCTAAAGTAGTCTTCGTGGGTCGTTGGTGCTCTTAGACCTCATTCAGTACGAGCAGTTGGCAGTTCGCAGTGAACTGTCAGAAAATTAAAACTTAAGTTCACAATTTCCAGTTCTGAAAATTATATATTTCGGCCATAGTGTTAAAATATGCCCTTTATTTTGACAATATGTAAAAATTTAACTTCATAAGTTTATTTTAATATTAATTACCTGTATGAATTATATAAAGAAATCAATCGCTTACAAAAAAATTGTACAAGAAAAAATATTGCCAGTGTTTAAATATTTGTTTACAAAATCATTCTTAATATTATTATTGACAACTTGCAAACATACAGTCGCAAGTCCAAGATAAAGTTTGGTCTGGAACGACTGCTCGCCTGCGGACTGCCGACCGTTTGACTGTGCATTGTGAATGTTCATGGAGATATACATACATTACCTTCCGACTGCCCACTTCAGGCAGCGCCGACTGTTTGACTGCGCATTGTGAATGTTCATGGAGATATACATACATTAACTTCCGACTGCCCACTTTAGGCAGCCGACTGTTTGACTGCGCATTGTGAATGTTCATGGAGATATACATACATTAATTTCCGACTGCCCACTTCAGGCAGCCGACTGTTTGACTGCGCATTGTGAATGTTCATGGAGATATACATACATTAACTTCCGACTGCCCACTTCAGGCAGCCGACTGTTTGACTGCGCATTGTGAATGTTCATGGAGACATACATACATTAACTTCCGACTGCCCACTTCAGGCAGCGCCGACTGTTTGACTGCGCATTGTGAATGTTCATGGAGATATACATACATTAACTTCCGACTGCCCACTT
>PNEQ01101512.1:0-25036 GCA_003012365.1 Medauroidea extradentata | reverse complement strand
TATATACATACACATTAACATCCGACTGCCCACTGCAGGCAGCCGACTGTTTGACTGCGCATTGTGAATGTTCATGGCGATATACATACATTAATATCCGCCTGCCTACTGCAGGCAGCCGACTGTTTGACTGCGTATTGTGATTGTTCATTGAGGTAAACATACATTAACATCTGACTGCATTGCTCATTCTGGACGGGCCCTTTACCCACATATGCAGCGTGTTGAAAACATACTGTGGCGTCGCGTGCTACATGCGGGAATACGTGGGATGACTGTCTAGAAAAAAACAAACAAGTAAAACAGTTAAAGTCGAGGCTTGTGTGGAGAAATATTACAATGTCTAAAGTACTTAATTAAAAATATGCACTGAATATTTGTAACAGGTTATAATTATGTGTAATCTTTGAAAGATTCTTTGCGTTGAGGGTAACTATATTATACGAACCACGTGTATGTCACTACACTTCAAACCCTACATTCTTTTGAAATTATCATAAATGAAACAATACAACAAAAATCTTTCGAATGCATGCTAAGCCAGGCACGGATACAACGATGAGTTTTAGAGAGGGAGGGAGGGGGAACTTAAAATAAAACTTTAAAAAGGGATCCGCGAAGACGCCGTCACTTCTTTAGCGAAATCGTCTACATTTTTTCCCCTGTAAATAAACCATGTAATTTTGAAATGGTCCATTCCCAATAGTTCACTTTTAAGGTCTTTACATTGTACATATTTCTATTTTAGGAGGATTTATGAGAGCGATCTCCCAACCCTCCCCCCCCCCCCTCATCCTGGTTGGTTTAAGACAAGCAATTTGTTATTTTCACGTATCCAAGTTTTATAACATATTGGCGATTTCCTACGACATACAACAGAATATTGAAAATGTGTACGACCAAATAATGCAACGAAAGCTGTTACTATTTGTCTTTTTTTTTTCCTTTTAATCTCTATTATCACTGAATATTCCCTTCACGTAACATTTTTTTTACAAAATATCTGTTTTTTTTATAGATTGTAGAATACAATGGCTCATTTGCATCTGCCGAAAATTGTACGTTAGAGGGTTTATCGAAACTAAAATATGTATGTTGGGTTGTGCGTGTTGTACATTG
The DNA here is from genome assembly GCA_003012365.1 of Medauroidea extradentata. Taxonomy (NCBI): domain Eukaryota; kingdom Metazoa; phylum Arthropoda; class Insecta; order Phasmatodea; family Phasmatidae; genus Medauroidea; species Medauroidea extradentata. Next base: position 23,917 of record PNEQ01101512.1, on the reverse strand, counting down.
TACATTCTGCAGCCATTTTAATTACTTGTAATTGTATTAGTGATTAAATAACATGTAATATTTATACACAGTACTGTACTGGTGACGTATAATTAATTTATGTTTCAGATTTAAACAAAACTGCACTCACCTAGCTGTCAGAGTTGGGAAAGAGAACAACAATCAAGGAAAAATACACGCAGTGTCTGAAGTTATAATTCATCCCCAGTATACGTACGGCAAAGTACCACGATACAATATTGGTGTTTTAAAGGTAAAGTAATATTCGAACTCCTGGAGTTAGATACTTCTGGTACACCATTATACATATTTTGTAATGTATTTATATCCTTCTGTACATTCGGGATATCAGCAGTCAGAACTTTGCTGGGGCTTGAAACATTGGGGGTTATTGTAGCTTCTATTTATCTCACGTTTGTTTCTTGTATTATTATTTAATGGCATCTTTATTTAAGCTTTGTTTAATTAAGCAGTATGGATTATATGATAATGGCATTGTTCGTGTTACACTGTTCGAAAGGCTTCGCTACTGTAAAGCAAGAAAATGTCAGTTTCCCTGATCGAGTATTTCCATTCTGTCATTTGTACTATAGATTTCAAGATTAAATTTATAATGATGTTTCGTTTATTTTTTAGCCTAAAATACTTTGGATGTATGGTAATACATTTAAATAACGTATGTCATGGAGCACAGGTAGATAATTTTACCGTTGCTGTCATGACCACCACGAACTTCAGAAAAATCATTATTGTCATTGTCAATAATAAGTGTAATATATTCGGCGCGTTTTCTTGCAGCTCGCGAAAGCAACAGCCAGAAACAATAGGTGCTAAACATTACAGCCATAAAATAAGCTGACGTTACATAACTTACTGACAAGCGAGATCTCGAATTTCGAACAGTGGCAATAAAAATTAGACGTATAAAATATTCTGTTTCACGACGGATCTTACACTTGTAAGACGTAAATTTAAGAATGTGATCTTGCAAGATACTACCAGTAAATCAGATCAGTTGTTCACCTACAATACTGTGTTTCCTACTCCACAAAATATTTATGGAGATATAACTTAGTACTGGCCTGGTTGATTTTATTTGTACCATTGATTGTACTTGTAGATAATATGTTGCAACCGTTCAGATATTCCGTTATATTCCTGGCGCATATCGCGTCGTTATTTTAGAATCATGTTTATAGCGTTTAGTCTCATTTACATTAATGTCTAAGAGAAACTCAACTCCGATATTTTCTACGTTCGTAATAACAGAAAATAGAAAGCCAGTCTACATTATAATCATGTGAGAGACAACTACAACACAGTATGAATGTTTAAAGAACGATTGGGATAGAGCTCTTAAAATTAGAGATAAAAGAGTTTAAGTTCTTCATTTACTAGTTCATAAAGCTTACAAAAATGCACAAAGTAGCAATCAACTAGGGCTTTCACAGCACTCTTATTACTCATACAATTACTACTGCGCCACAGAAGCGTTACTCAACTTTGACATTTAAAGAACAAAAATGTTTACCATTAATTAATTAAAGACTTCAAATCACAATAAAGGTTCAGTCATAATATATCCAATTAAGTCTTTCAAATAGTGACAATGTATGACCTTAACAGTCCGAAGTAGTGGTAGATCGCCACATGCTGAGCAGCACCCCGAGTGCATTACTGTCTTCACTCTTGAGGTCTTCAGTTCGACTCTCGTCGTGCACCTCCTTTTTGCCCGTAGACCCGTAGCAGTAGTCATCTTGTTTCGCTCAACACTGCTCCGAAGGTATGTGCCTGCAGCCTCACAGTAGACTTTGATGTCAGCAAGATGTCTTCACCAGTCTCGCTCCACAAGCTTAGCACCTTCCTCTAGCAGGACCAATAGGGAACTCTGCCCAAATCTGCCGGTCCGGAGAATTTATACTCGACTCATTAGTGGGGGAATCACCGCATTTCTGGGGTCTAAAAATAGACATTACATCAGGCTTCGGGCATGTCTTGAGACTCGTAGGCCGGCTGCACAGGGTTCAAGGACACTTGAATCAGGTTTTTGTGATGCAGGTCCGGGAATTCCCATTACGAGGCTGTCAGGTTCGTGATTCATGGGCTAGCTTGTAAGATGGTTCGACATAGCCGCCAGCCAACGGCCCGAAGAAACATGGTACGCAACACTATGTTGCCCTGCGTTATAATGGCGGCATCTGACGAAGGGAGGGAAAGGAGGTGCTGGGAATAGAAAATTGTACGGTGATAAGAATTACTCACTAGATGCGTCATACAGGATATGAGTGTCAAAGTTATGGGATAGAAATAGGCCAGCTAGCAGGGAGAACTGTGACAAGATTGGACGGTGGGGAAGGATACACAGCGGAATCTGCGGGGAAAACCCCTCTTATGATGATGGAGATTGCCCCGGGGTCGACAGACCGACGACCAAGGGGAAGGTTAGCAAGTAGTTCTTGCACCTCCCACATAGAAGATCTTTAGAGACTTGTCAGGGCCAGTCTCTACGCCACAACACACTTAATGCGTAATCAAAGCCCCAATGGGGACGGGGTGAGCAGCGACTAAGTCAGTAAAAGACGGGGGATCAATTTATGCAATTTACTCACCATGAAGAAGCAGAAATACAACTGGACTGTGCAGAAGGCCAGCCAGTGAAGAGGGCCTCCCTCCAGAGGAAAGTGTAAGGCTAGCGGTGGAAAAATTACATGTAAATAATTAAGCTCCTGAACACGGAGGCAGGCAAGAGGTGAAGAGCTCTGGGCCAACCAATCAACAGAAAAGGTTCTGGCAATTTGCACTAACTATGGAAACTAAGTTGGTTCAAAGCAAATTGATGAAGGACCCGTGGTGGACCGATACATGTCCGTCTCCTCCGAACGTCTATCACCGACTGACCACCAACGCGAAGACAAGCCTGTGAGAAGGATGGGAGGGTTGCTTCGCGTGGCACAAGCTAGTCCATACACATCAACACTATTATAAAAGTAACAAATGTTACATAAAGCGTATCACCACTGAAAAAATAGTGAAAACATTTAATTACTTTTCAGGGAAATCTTATATAGGACAACTGTTCCTGTTTTGTGTTCATTAACCTGCGGGAGAATACATATAGGCCCTATAACATAGTTGACGAATCATGGAAGTAATTGAACAATGGCGATTGGAAATAAAAGGAAAACGTTTAACATAAATTATAAAAGTTAAGTCCACAAAACACTTGAAAATTTTTGAATCAAATAGTACATTTTGGAAAACATATTTTTAGAACAATATTTCTGGTTTAAAATACACGCTTACTGTAGGCCGCACTAAATGAGCATAGTGCAGCAGACGGAATAGGGAGAGGGTGTGATAGGCACACATCAATCTTTACTGGTATTGACATATTCAACACAGTTTCATTATAATGACATAATTATAACTGTCGCAGGTACCAATTCCGTTCTTGTACAGCATTAGAATTCAGCCAGTGAAGTTTGCACCAGCAGATTTCATCCCGCCGCCAGATGCCCTGGCCTCGATTGTTGGTTGGGGAGCTTCAGAGGTAAAGATGTTCATCTCTCTTCTTCGGTAACAAAACACGACATTCTGTAACCCTCAGTAACTGACATACCAGAAATTGGTCCTATGTTCAGCCATATTACTCTGATGTTATATGTTCAGCCATATAGATATGCTGTTAACGTCCTTGTAATGTAAAAATTAAATTCTTTTTGGTTCTAGTACCTGCGTCATAAGTCATAGCTCATTAATTATAATATATTAATGTTATGTTGACTTACATATAATAATATTAATGAATTATGACTTCTAAATACGAAAAATTTCTTGTTTGGTTCATGGATCATAGTAAAGAATTTTAATTTATGATTCGCTTAGCACATTTCAAAGGTATTAGTGAAAGTGATATAATTAATTCCTGTGCGTGACTTCAATGTTGCTGTGAAGACTGTCAAATAAATTTTAACGTGAGCAATGATCATTTAACGTGTACAATTTCGTGGTGTTCCTTGAGCCCCGATTATCCGAGTTAATGGGGACCAAGCATACCTTGGATAACAAGAAAATCGGTTAGTAAGGAATACAATAAATATGTAACATACCCGTCAGTACCTCGGAAAACTCGGACTCTCGGTTGATCGGGGCTTGGATAGTGGAGGTTCTACTGTGTATGACTTGTTTTTCTTTCATGATTGCTCACTAAATTGTAATGTGTGCGATGCGCTCTTTGCTCTCTACAGGAAGGCGGCAATGACTTCGTGTTCATCCGACAAGTATCTGTACCCGTGATTCCCAAGGAAGAATGCGCCAAATATTACAAAGACGAAGAAGACTATGACGGATCGGAACTCATAAACGACGACGTTTTCTGTGCAGGTTTCAAGGAGGGAGGTAAAGGATTCTGTGAGGTGAGATTTGTTTAATAATCTATAGAAGTCCGAGTGACTTAAACATGACTGGATTTATTTACTTGGACATACTCCATTGCAATGGAGTATGTCCAAGTAAATAAATCCATTCATGCACTCCCATTGCACAGTTCTTTCAAAGATCATAGACTTAAACATGACTGCAATGCATGTGTGGGATGCATATTGATACTAAACCCAATAATATGAGTTCAGTAGTTTTATAGAAGTAATTGCAGAAAACTAGAAGTAAAAACAAGGAGAAATTGTAGTATGTAATTGCAGTTTTCTTTACATAAGACCACTGACCCCTGTATTGCTACCGAAACAAAAATGTTTACACAGTGGTTACACTCTTTAAAGTTTCAGTCTCAGAAATTTATCATCATTCCATATTAGAGAAAGTAAGTTTTAACCGAGGAAAAAATACATTTCGTCCTAAATTGTAATTTTTAATACTTGTTTTGTCAGAATATAATTACTTATCTTTAAGACGAGTGACATGCAAACCAACATGCGTGTATGTATGAAATATATAATTTCTTAGTGAAAACATGCTTCATAACTTACACTTTATTCAACTATAATGGTTTATTTCTGCATTCAGAACGACAACGGTGGACCACTGGTGTACAACTCTACCCAGATAGGAGTCGTATCCTGGAGCTTCGGATGTGCTGACAAAGATTATCCTGGTGTTTACTCAAATGTAAGCTACTTCAGCGACTGGATCTCTTCAGTGACTGGTATCGGACTACACAACAGCACGACTGCAATATCTCACAGGACTACTATAGCTTCCAGCAGCAGTCCCAAGTCAAAAGAGGCCTGGTCCATTTCTGTATTGTTGCTTATTACTCTCCTTGTAATGGTGAATGTAATCCCCTTTCCAAACATGTGAAATTAGTCTGTCCCTCGTATGAGTAACTGTTATAATAAAATCAGTGTGTTGTTAATTTACTATTCGTATCTCTGGCAAACTAATAATTAAAATAAATATGTATTTACCAAATATTTCTAGGCTGCATGTGACAAGTCTTCATAGTTAGGCGATTAGTTTTTGACGGAAACAGCAGGCACGTTTAAAAAATATATGACCAAATTTTATTACATGTACGAGAAATGTGACATGGGATTGCACGGAGAGCTTTTTTATTTGTTTAGAAAACAAATTAAAAAAAGCATTTCTGGCAGGTGTCTAAATTTTTTTGAACATTTGACAGCAGATCATATGGGTTCAATGCTGTACATAGTAAATCAACAAGTGGCACAGCAAAATTTAAATTCTTTCATCATATAAAAGGAAATCTTCATTTTTCGAAAATGGTAAATATATTCGCTTACGAACTGCATCAATGTAGAACTTATGAATTGAGTTCTACACCAGCGAGGGGAAGCATAGACATGCTTACTCGGGTGGGTCCCAGTATGAAAAAATGATTTTCATGTTCATAATAATTTGATGGTGTGAATACTCATTTAAAGACAGTTATGAAAAGAGATCTGCTGGGGTTTGGTAGACTTGCTAGTCACTAGATTTGCTCGAACACAGGGTTATTTCAAAAATGTTTAAATAATTTAAGAACTTGGGACTTATTGGACACTTGAAATCTCATAATCGAATTGATGTTAAGGACGTGGACTTAAGGTTCTCGACTTTCGAGATAATTATATGCCCCCTTCCCACAGGCCGTCTGTCCCGCTGCATACTCCCGAGGAAGCCCCTTTGCCGCATCGCGCCGGTAGTGCTTTCAGTGGTAAGAGGCTGGGAGCATATGTGAGTCAGTGCAACAGTATCAGTGTTTGTCTCTTTCTAAAGTGTAAGAGCTTCACTGTGCAAAAATTGAGCAAACATGTATGTGCAATGAACACATGTAAAATACGTAAATTGTATTGTCATGTTGTCTTTCCATTCAAGTGTCTGCCAGTGGTGGCTCGGAACCACGGTCTGTGGCCGTTCTCGCAACGGACGCATTTTACGTATTGCTTCGCCTAAAACTTATCAAAATTATTTATTTTATAATGACAATTTCCTGTGCGCTCTATTTTTCTCTCCCATTCTTTCATAATTTTAAACAGAAAAGTTGTTTCGTGTGTTGGTGTTGCATTGAGGGACTAGCACCTCCAAAATACCAAAGACGTCATAAAAGAACTAACTGTTACGCTGCTCATTTGTTATATGATCAAATTGAACGCTGACGTATTGTAGGCGATGATTGAGAATTGTGTACTTTAGCAAGGGTGATGGTAAAAATTTTTTTTCAACAAAAAACTTTGGTTTACGTCATCGCATGTTACGGGCTGCAATATGGCGACGTTCAATTTGGTCACATGTTGAGATAGGCCATCAGCATTGGTCTTGCATCCCTTGCAAAATACAGAGCTAACGCCACCATCGAGTATCGTTTTTCGCTTCCAGCCTGTATAGAGTAGGGCAAGGAAGTTTAAACAGTGTAATATAGACGGTTTTTGACGGAAACTGGTTATAAACTGTACTTGGTTCCATTGGTGTTGTAGCACTTTCGCGTCAAGGCAGGACCCATGCCCTTGAGAGTCGAAGTTTAACGATGATCCCAGCCGGACAACAGGAAACAATGTACTCTCACCAGTCATATACCAGCAGTGTTGACCAGACTTGCACGTGTACACACCGAGTGTCGTGATTTGTCTTTCCGTCAATGGTTTTTTTTTATGAATCCCCGACATAGTTTGCACTATTAGAGATACTGATTTCATTCGGTGGAAGGGCGATTATCAGTGAACATTTCCTACACTAAAAGGAGTATATATCCTTCTCGATTATATAGGTGCGTAAGTTGCTAATTTTTATTATATTGTTGTACATGTAGTTATAATTAATGTTGGCGAATATTTTATCGGCATGTGAAATATCGCTCAAGTGTAACAACACAAACATTCGAGTGTAAAATAGATGTTTAGAATTTTTTTCTAACAGCTTATTTACGTAGGTCTATGAGGTGTTAAGGCGATACCGACGAATTTTAAGGCTTCGTAGGGCGAGCAATTGTAGAAGAGTTTTCAAAATAGTCACATAGAATTTAATATAGGATTAATAAAATATCATTTGCCATATTCTACATAAAATTTTCAGTACTGAATGTTTGGTGTTTGACATAATAACTTGTGATAAATGAGCTCTTATAATTTTAAAAACTATAGTAACTTAATGAACCCGGGGAGAGAGAGAGAGAGAGAGGCCACGGCATACGATTGGTCGGACCACTCGGCTCCCACCAAAGCCGGTCCCCGATCTTTCATACGTAAAAAACGTGACGGACGTTGTAATTGACTGGTAGGTTTTCTCAGGGAACTACAACTTTCCCCGCATATATATATATATATATATATATATATATATATATATATATATGGCAAGGGAATGTGAATACTGACGCCTAACTGCTTGTTCTAGGGGTCCGAGGCCCTGCCTTCGGGTACCCTACCTATACAATATACAATATTTATGTACTCAATGTAAAATATATATGTATATATATAATTGTGGATTGTAATGCAAGTAAGGATTCTACTGGCATTAAAATAATACTGATTTTGAGTGGACAAGTGTATTAAGGTTTAATAAAGGTATCTTTGTTAAATTCTTCGCTCAAACAAATTTTTTTATCACACAATGATACAACTTTACACCAAATGTGTATTTCATTATATCAGATACGAAAACTGCTTAAATAGCAACTTTTTGTACCCAGAAATCCACATTTTCCCACGGGAGAACCCCTGGAACGAAGAAAAAAGGGGGGTTGGTTACTGTATCTTAATGTCAATTAAATATGCCCACAACTTCACTAGGCATCGTACCTACGTGCCGCCACTGGCGTGAAAATTGTTTTTTTTTTTTTTTTTTAATGCTTCCAAGTGTAATTTTGTACTTAAATAATATTTTTATAAATTCAAGAGTCAACCAAATGTTTCATGCGAATCTAAGTGATATTTTAACAATAACTTTTCAGAAAATATTATTTTATTAAGACAATGTAATGCTTTCTTAATGTTTCCTTTTGTTTTTATGTGCTAATATGAGTTCTGTTCTACTCAATGTTTGTTTGTTTTGTGTGACTTTATTTCTCTCGTTAAATCCACACTAGCAGCAGCTCCAAGCAGGATGCAATGTCGATTAGCTACGTGGCACGTTAAGGAGATGAGCCTATGGCAACTCCCAATTCAAAACCGTCTTTACTAATAATCATCTAGCTTAATTTGTGGCATAACTGGAACCTTTCTTTTGCTTTGTTTTCTTGACCGAGAGGCTTTCCTGCACCTTTTGCTCATCGTTCCCAGGGACTTAACTATCGTCACATAATTTTCCTTTGTAGTGAAACCCTGTTTAGATGATTCAATACAAAATAAAAGGTAGATGGATAATTACAGATGCGAAAGGGGTGTGGAAAGAGTGTTGGAACAAAAGTTTCAAGTCAAAATAACGTTTTTACATTTATTAATATGGGCGGTTATTCTCAGTTCTTTTATATAAATTGTGCCCTTAATTTTCAATACAAATGTAACAGTTTTACATTTCCAACAGAAAAAGTGACTAGATATTCAGGTACATAAAAACAGGCATAAAGGCAAACCATGTAATATGATACACAAATATGAATCCGATACATATCTAAGAAATAATATATAAAAATAGTATAGATAAATGGTTCGGATTCCCGGTTAAGTAGAGTATCATAAAGTTCTGAACAAACTTTCTCCAGATTACATAGAAAAATTCAAAATATATAATTTTTTTCTCAAGTACATACTGATTTAATCTATAATTTTCCTTAAGAATCTAATAATCAAATTTCTCAGACAACAAATAAATCTTATAATATATGTTACTAGCCCGAAAAATAAAACACTTCCAACATTGGTATCGAAACATCTGAATGACTTGTTGGAATCATGCTCTTTAAACTTAGGCATTCCAAGCCACGTGCCAAAAATGAAGCAAACAACCTTAATTTCTGGCCCGCGGACACTTTACAAACAACCTTTATTTCCGTGACCGAACAAGCAGCCATAAATCCCCTTTATACTTAAGTATAACAGGACGTTGAACACCGTAGCGTCAAGGCGGACAAGCGGCGACACCATGAAACCTGGCAGGCATTCAAACAGCTTCTGGCTTCGGCAATCTTCGGCAAACTCCGGCGAGGGGATATTCTGGCGTCGCACCAAGCCAATGAGTGCCGACAACACCGACGTCATGACAATCAAACAGTTTTAGCAAAGGTGTAGAGTCCAGCAGCAAACACGCCCCGCGTCAGTTAGTTGCACGATGTCTTGAAGAGCATCCAGGTCGGCGGCCGCCATGCCGGATAGCCATCGTTCTTCACCAGGAACTCCGCCGATCCTCAGCTATGCATGCAACAGCAAGTTAGGATAAATCTAAGCACACAACTCCTCCTCAAGTGATGCATAACGACAGCAGGAAACAGGCGTAAGTGTTCGCACAAACTGCAGAAACTAAGGCAGTCGATAAACTAAGTAGGCTGACACAGGTGAAACCCCGTCTCAGTAGGCTTGTGTCATTTGTACAGTTTGGCACACCGTGCGTGCTTAGGCTCCTGATCTGCATTGCTGACTGGCCATCTGCCATATTCAGTTTTGATTGTACTTTTTCATGGTGAGTAAATAATGTTAACAGGTGGACAGAGTTGTTAAGAAGGGGAGAAGAGCTTTAGGTTTGCTAGGAAAGGAACTGAATGGGGCTATAGCTCTGAGGTGAAGGAAAAAGCATAGGTACTGCACAATGGTACGGCCAATGTTGGAGAATGCCGCTGCAGTGTGGGACCCGTACGTGGAAATTGAAGTGCAAGAAATAGGAAAGGTGCAGAGAAGGGCAGCGAAATGGGTGATGGGTAGGTTAAGAAGACAGGGGCAGGATGGAGAGAAGGAAAGGTAGTTATAGGCCATCTGCAATGATGAAAGTAGTGGGATGGAGTACATTGAAGGACAGAAGGAGAGTTTAAAGACTGGTCAGTATATGTACAGAATTGTGAATGGAGAGAGAGGATGGGGAGGGTTACATTGTCACCTAACTAAAGAAGGGAATAGAGGGAGAGGAAGCAACAGCCAGAAGATTGAGAGGGTGTGGAGGAGAACAGAGCAGGGTAAGTACGTGAGGTCGGTGAGGTTGTGGAACATATTGCAGAATGACTTGGTGACGGTGAATGGGGTTGGTAGGTTCAGGGATGTTTTGAAGAGGGTTTTCTAAAGAGGTGGGAATATGTGATCTCGCCACCGTGCTGCAATAAAATTGTGAGTATTTATTTATTTTTCACATGCTTTGCATTTGTTTTCTCCAGTTTGGACTCGTGGTATATCCAGTCTGGGAACCACTTCCCACCTGCTAAGTACAACGTAGCTAAGTTTGCTTGTTGGGGAGGGGGGCCAGACATATCCATGGCATGGACAACGGTCTACAGTTCCCCCTTCAAGAGTGACGGATGCTACGGTACAGGTAAAGGTGCTAACGGAGCATGTTATATGATATAATATTCATCACTCCAACGTAAGAAAAACCTAAGGTGAATTTTACCTGCTGCATTATTCGTTAACAAAGCGTCCTGCCATCAAATACCGTGTCAATCAACCGATCTCAAAAGAGGCGTGTGTCTTCAAAACAAGCAGGTGGGGCACAGCATGTCAGAAGCCAATCAGAGCGCGTGGCCAGTGTGCACTAGAACCCAATATACTGATCAAGTCTTCCGAGAATTTATGTAGAATTGTTAGAGATAATGGTTTATCGCGGAAAAACTTGACAGTTGGCTGGGTTTCAACGTACGTTCAGCTTACCAAAATATTACTGGTTTTCTCTTTTACATGTAGCTGTTCCCATTTTGACTGAGCCAATGAGAATCCCGCTATTGTAATATTTGATGCCAGTTATTGGTCTGCAGACAGCCAAGTGGTGTCAGACGTGTATTACCGAATCATATGTTGCAAGGAATTACAGTGTTTTCAAGGGTATGTTGGCACAAAACATTTTCATGATACACCATCATCTCTAGGAATTGTTAATCATTCATATGAGAGCGTTGGGTAGAAATGGCATGATAGCGAATACACATCCAACACCACTGACATTGGTGGGCTCTTCGGATTTCATAATTAAATATTCATTAGCTTTAAGGTTTTATATCTGCTTATAGGAAGAAAATCAATTCTGCGTCATACTAATAACGAAACCAACGTCTTACTAACAACCCGACTCTCAATTCTGTCTCTCAATTTTAGCCCAATGTAGGTGTTGTCCAGATAAATAACTAGCGTGTTAGTAACCGCCGATAGCTGAATTCGCATTGTTATTGATAATTAGCATATGTATTTCAAGAATATCTCAAAAATAGTTACTCGCAATTAACAAGATTGTATCTACTGAATTAATGCTAACAATCAAATTTTAATGAAAATCGTTATCACGTTGTTGGCGGGAAGTATAGGTATGTTATGCCTATACGTGATACACGCCGTCATCTTTCTTGTACAAGAAGGTGAACACTTTTTAAATTTATAAGATGCAGACTGTAATATGCTGTGAAATTATTGGGGAGGTGGGGATAATTTGCACAGTATTTAATGTGCTTACTTCCAAAAAATCTTATAAAAGGAAAGGATGGAAATATTGTCGGAGATGCAGGAGACCCTAGATTCAGTGACATGATGCAAGATAAGGCAATATTATTTCAGTAGATTATTCTCGTTTATCCGAGACAGTTTATTTCAAAATACTTCGTCGTACATTAAGCTATTTAGTTAAAATTAATTTTGCGCGTGCATTAAATAAATATAACTAAATATACAACCATGCCCATCCCGCAGTTGCTTGAATAAAATGCATTGTATTATAGCCACTAGTATCCTCTTATGCCGTTTCCAAAGGATGATCCTAAATTTAAGTTTAATATGTATGTTAGAATGTTTCACCATACCAATTTTAATACGTTATCACGACGTGCAAGTTTTCTACGAAAGCCGCAGTCCAACGTCATTTATTTTACAAGTCAGTGGTTACTAGAATGTTGTTTCAGTTGGCAAGGAGTTGCTAAAGTTGGCATGTGAAAAAAAACCTGCTAGCAAAATCCACTGTATTAGGGATATTAGGGACATACTACATTGATATAAATAGGGGAGTTAAGTAAAGGTATATATGGACATATGTGAGCCTAGACATGCACATAAATAAGAGGGAGGAGGGTACATTTGCTAAATTTCTAATAATGCAACTATCTCTCTCTCTCTCTCTCTCTCTCTATATATATATATATATTTATTTATTTATTTATTTATTTATTTATATATATATATATATTTATTTATACACATGCATTCAATTTTAATTTGCATGGAACTATACTTATCATAATATCGTCATTGTCTTGCGCTTTCCGTAAAAAAATCGTTTATCGTTGTTCAAAGAGTGTTTACACTTATGTAAAACAGTGGTACTGGGACAATGGCAAGTACATTTGCAAAATTGTAATTTAGAATGACTACATTAGTTGGGAAGGGTGAGGGTGGCTATGGATATGGAGGGCAGTGAAAATGTTTTGAATAATGATTAGAAAAAAATGGTTTGAGCGATGTTTGGGGTGAAATGAGGTGTGTATGGAGCAGCGGAGGAATGCAAATATGGAGGAAACGGGAGCATCCAGAGAAACACCGCCAACCAGTCCATCCCATTTAATACATAGTGTGAATTTGTGTTTCATTCATCTCAGGTAGATGTACTTCGTTTTAATGTGCTGGGAAATAGGTTTGTTTTTTTACAAAACATATTCCACGTGTGTCCATTGCATAGTTTTAAGAAAATAAAACACACCTCGTACAAGTACACAATGTCATTTTTAAGACATCATGCTAAATAAAAGACCGCATATATTTTTTTGTATTTCTAATTTTTTTTTTTAATTATTTCAAAATTTAACATTTTTTATTAAATACATAAGTATTTTATTTTATGTTTTTATATATGTCAAATCATAGCCTACAACATTGTTATACACTATGAATTTTGTCGGTTTGGTATGTCAGTTGGTTTAAGTGGCGTACTTAAAACCGTACAAGTGCAAATTTTGACGAGTACGACTCACTACGCAAAAACTATGAGAGATACAAAAGTTTCCTAAGAGGAAGATTTAATTACAATTTATGTCTAAAATGATAAAAAAAATCATCTGGCACAAACATAAAAATAAATAAAGACGTTGAAAACGGAGGTGAATCGTGCCCTTAAGGTGGCCGCCTGGGCGAACATATTTTGCTCGTTCGAGGCCTAGAAGTGTGGAAGCGGTAAGGGCGATACAGCACGCGAGACGCACCTCATACTAGCCTCTAGGAGCAAGTCACTGAACTGGTGTGCAGTCTTCCTGCTGACAACTCGCCTCTATTAGACATCCAGTGGTGATCCAATCATTTTATGACGTGCCAAAGGTGTATTGATCACGCTTATACCTTTTAAAAGTGCCTGTGGTAAGATTTACATACCTAAAAAAGAACGCAAAACACCAATATTCGCCATTTTCGGCCGCTACAAAGTACGCTGTAATGAGTAGTTGTGAACTAGAAATGGGTATTCATACGTGTAACGTTCTTTAAATGTTATTCCTAAGCAGATCTCTTTCATTTGCGATGAGCACATTTAGAATAATCTGGTAACGGCCTAAACTCTGCACATCGCTCGGCGACTTTGGCAGGAGGACACAGAGTTAATGAACGATGGCTTTTCTTTTTTTTTACGTTCGAGGCACGGAAATGAGAAAGGCAATGAGTCGAATATAACACGTCCTTCAAACACCTCATCGCCTCTAGGCGCGGAGTACTAAACTAGCGTGCAGGGTTTTCGTGGAATGAGTTTTTCGACAGGACTTCAAGGAAAGACCTTGTTATTTTATTTGTGGAAATATGTGGTCAAGTCCAATGTAGGTTTCTATGATTTTGTTTTACCATAACTGTAGATATTTTCTCAGCTACATCAACGTGAAAAATTCATTTTTAGCACTTTTGAAGAGCTTGGAAATCATGTTTTTAATTAGCGGACGGTATTATTTTAAACCATAAGGACACAGTTTGAAGTGTGTGTTCTTTTCATATATAAGCGCATTGGATACATTTTTAATAGTTATGCAAGGGCAAATACTTCCCGTACCACGCTACAACACGTCTCATGCGCCAGGTTCACTAACTCTTAAGAGGGCGTGGTACATAATTCAACGCTAAAAGAATTAATCTATAACTGTAGGTTTCTTGAAGCCAATTTGCGAAAAATATACAATTGCAATCCTAGACAACAGTTCTAGCCAACGTTTTAAACAAAATTGTTTCCAGTGTTACTAACTTCTGAGGCACAATCTCTGACGCCGGAATCTCGTGCATTTAATTGCGGCGCAAGAGATCACGCGTAACGAATGAGTAATTCTGGATAAATATTTACTCATAAAGTTGACAAATACCGTTATCTAGGATTTTCATTGAGTATTTTATCCACATTGGCTTCGGAAAAAGCGTAGAATTCAATTGATGTTTTCAGCGTTTATTTTTCTACCACGCACTCTTAAGTCTCTAACACGTAAGTAGGCGGCACCCTTAAATTTGTTTATAAACGTTACAAATCATACTGAAGCCCCAAACTTTTATATTAATAACGGCAAAACTTTCCATCGACATTTAGGAGAGCCAGTGGAAACTTTGACAATACATCAAGAGGAATCAATGGTCTCTGGAACGAGGGTTCGTCACGAAGGCTGTGGTGACACGCTTGATGCTGGATATTTTATTGTCCTATCTGCCCACAGAGCGGGTCACACTGTAGTTGTATCTCCCGTATAATCTACAGTTCTGGGTCTTGCCACAGAGGCCAGTCGCCTTATCGAGCACGTCCTACATGAACCCCCGCAGTGGTCGTATTGCAGCAGACTGCCGTATAAAGACTGTAGTGGTTTAAATTATCACGCCACACAAACATGCACACTCTTGGGTAGCAAAAATGTCACTTCATGTAGGTCAGAGAACATACGACAATCACGTTCACTGTTATGTTTGGACCTTCTGTTGCTCTTCGTAAGTTCCGTCAACAGTTATTGTAAGTACTTACATCGCGTTGCAAATGTTATCATTCAGTTTCCATTATTATTGATAAAGAAACCGTATAAAGAAATAATATCTTCTGTAAAAAATTGCTAAACCATCCAATTAAAAAAACTCGAAGAATGTACAGTACATGTAAATGCGTGTCTCATGCTGTCTCCTGCTAATTTAAACCACGTTTTAATTTTCTGTAGGCTTACTAATTCGCTAGGATAATGACTATTGATTATCCTAAAAACAAGGCACTATTCATGGATAAGTTTTCAAACGTACACGAACACCCTGCAACAGTGTTTGTCTATGCGGTTCCTCCATCCTCGTTTAGTAAGAAAGTTAAAAACAAGATCGTGTTCAGTGGCCTAATTGTTGAGGTTATTAAGAGTATTTTACAATTCATGAATTTTTATGTTTTTCGATCTATCTCACTTGCAGCAATAAATAACACACGCATTAAACCTGATATCACATTTGGCACGATTTTGCAAATAGCTACATGTATAAAACCATGACAAGTCCTTTCTATTATGACAGACTTGTACTGATAGTACCGAAGGCTCTGCAGATACCAGTATGGAAGAACCTTATTTACCTATTCACACCGTACACTTGGGCAGCCTAACTTAGCGATGTTTGCGTTCCTTGTTCTGCTCACAAACTTTCTTGCGAAGTTTGAGGTTCATGCTTCACCAGGACAGTTCAGTGTATTGGAGGTAACGCGTATTTTTCTTGTAATTGCATCCGTGTTCAACCATCAGTGTACGCCTATGAGGTTGTTCCTTGCAAGTGTTGTTGTTTTCTGTCTCATAATGAACAACTGCTACATTGGACGGATCACTAGTTACTTTTAACATTGCCTCGCTATTACCCTGAACTTAAAACAGTAGGCGATCTGACAGAATACTCAATATTATTTGCAATAATACCTACTGTAAATGTGCTTGCCAAGACAAAGAACGTTTGTGGTTTAAGGGATAGTCTATCAAAAATAAATAGAAATCTCCGATGAATTGATCAGGAAAATACTAGAGAACTTTATAGTGTTAGATAGCTATAAAACTGCCATGCACGATGCGAAATTCCACAGGAATATAAGTGTAATATATTCTAATGCTATGGCTAAATACCAACTGAATTTTATGTACAACAATTCTTTGGATAATAAATTCAATTTATTGGATCTTGACGAAACTGTACGTATGGTTCTGAGAGTTCGCAAGGAACTGCCTTTTAAAGACAAATTTAACACCCTTCTATGCGCACTTATGGAGGCAAGAATCGTAAATAAATTACTGGTTGACCGAATAGTAACTAAACACGTGGCGATAAGTGAAATTCCTTAGCTTACCCTCAGTCATCTCCAGGGTATCTATTTTGTTCTCTTTATTGGTATTTTATTGAGTATTTTGATATTTTTATCTGAGCTTGTTTATAAATGCACTCATTTTAAAGAAGATGGACGGAAGCTGATGTATCGATTTTTTATCTTTGTCATAAACTTAATGAAGATCATCTAGTTAAAATATAGTTTCAAAATAAATTATTAGTAATTTAAATATATTCCCTAATATACTTTCCTTACGATTTTAAACAACTTTTTTTTATCATTTACAAACATGTTTAGAGCTTCCCAGGTTGTTTGTTAAGATAGCCGCCTGGATAAACGTATATTACGGTACGTGTCCTAGAAGTATGGAAGCTGTGAGGGCGACAAAGCACGCGCATCTTGCCTCATCCTAGCCTCTATGTGCTAGTCATTGAACTGACGTGCAGTCTTCTCTCCTGTATGAGCCAATATCATCTTATGCCGTATTATCAGGGATGAAGGTGTATTGTGCACTCCTTACCTTTTAAAACATTCTGCACCAAGCATTAAATATCTTTAAAAAAAGTAAAGTTTTTTAAATGTTACTCATAATCAGACATCACTCATGTGTGATGAGCTGTTTTCGTATAATCTATTAACGGCGAAAGTTCTGCGCACCGCTCTGCGACCCTAGAAGGAATAATAATTCAGTAGGTGTACTGCGCTGGTATTAACAAATATTTATAAGGGATTGCAGAATGATGTATTGGTTCTCATGACTCACGTTATTACCTGTCCTACTTTCTACAATTTTAGTTTTTTTCAGGCGACTGGAACTGTTAGGGAAACCAATAATAACCGCTTAACGATATAGGTGAACTTTGTAAATATTGTTTATATTTACATTTTTTTATTCCTTTATCATTACTATAGTAAAGCGAATGTGTACAGATAATTGAATCCCTTAATCATTGCTCGACTAAGACCTATTATATATAAATAACATTGAATCATGTATGAAAGACTAATTTGGAATTTTTTATTTTGCAATGGATATACAAGAACTATATTTGCTGCTTGTAACTGATAGAAAACAGACTTTGAGGGGGGATTATAGTATCTATGAAATGTTAAAGGAATGATTGGTTGGCGTAAGTAGAATGCAGGGTATGAAAATTTATATACCTCGAGTACAACCAGTGGTAACTGTAATCTCAAAAATTACATTTTCTTTTACAAAACGTTCAGTTGGAGAGTTAATTGGGGAGTTTTGGCGGGGTTAACTTTTCGCATTAACTCGACTTATGTCCCAATCTTGAGGCAAGTAATGTGAAGTGGTAAGCCAAGTACGCTGATGCTGTTGAAGAACGTCCCGTGGTAACGGACTGCGTCATTCATTTTTACTCCTATACTCCTTTTCTACCCCTTCGAAGGACTTCGCCGAAATGTCACTGATTTCATCAGCCTTGTAGTTCTTCAGTACCAGAATGACACTCCTGCACAGCCTTACATAGAGTTAGAATCCATAATGACCTGAACCGTATATCAGAGCTCCAAACAACTGCCCCACGTTGTGGTCACAGAACAAGGAGAAATAGGCCGTGGTATTCAATTATAAATTTATTTAATTAATTAAATGTTCATTTACTACAGATATGAGAAAAAAACTTACTTTGTTTATACACTTAACCACATGGTGGAGTTGTTTCCAAGTGTATTCAGCAATTCATTTCAAATATGAGATATATTTTTCTCTGATATATAGTTCCAACTGGCACGTTGAAAAATTAGGTATGGCGGGACAACCATCGGCCAATTTATACGAACGCTATGGCAATAAATAGACCCACTGAATTTTTTGTGAAAAGTATTTTGCATCACCTTGTTTCACTACGTTATGCGCACATCTGCAGCGCTGCTTCATGGTCAGTGATTCTCTGTGTCTTGAGGTTCAGGCATTTCCCCCAACTTGTGTCCCATATACTTAACTTCTGATGAACTAAATGTACACTACCCAAATTAAAATTTACCCCATTTGCTTTGGCTCTCTGCAAAACTAGTTTTAACCTAGTTTCATGTTCCTCTTGACTATACTACCCCGTATCACAATATCATCACTATAGACTTCAAGTCCCTGAATTCCTGCAAAAATACGGTTCATACATTTCTGAAATACCTCAGGAGCTGAACACAACCCATATGGCATTCTCGTAAACTGGTACAGGTCAAATGGTGTGTTAAAAGTAGTCAATTTCTGACTCTCTTCATCTAATTTAACAGGCCAAAAGCCTCTACAAGCATTTATGGTTGTGAAGACTTTTGCATTAAGCATTTTTGAAACCAATTGCTCAAACGTTGGTAAGTCATAATATTCTCAAACTACAGCTTTATTAAATTTGTGTGGATACAAACAAATTCTTTAACTTTTGTCTGGTTTCCTAACAACAAGGTAATTAACCCAAGGAGTTGGTTCCATCACTTTCTTAGCTATTCCCATCTTTTCCATTCTATCTAATTCAGATTTTAGAGGTTCTAACAGTGGAAATGGGATTTTCTTAGTCCTAGTTGCATGTGATTCTATCCCTTCTTTCAACTCAATGTGATAAGTATAATTGAATGTTCATATCCCTTCAAAAATACTCTTATTTTCTTTTAATGTTGTTCCTACAGACTTGGTAGTGCCCTACGGTCTTGGGTTTGGTAGCTACCCTCCTTATGAGATCATAGTCCGTATTGTTGAAAGACCTAAAATTGGAGGTGTGTTTTTGTTTTCCTCCACTACTTGAAATTCAAAAACTCCTGACCTAGTACTTTTAAACTTTCACCAACAATAGCACTTTCCTTTCACTAAAATCTGTTTACCACTATAATTTTCTAATTTAGTTACAGATGGTACAATATTAATACCTAGTTTATCAACAATTTTATCTGATATCACATTCACTTGAGCACCAGTGTCTAATTTCAGCCCTGCTTTTCTATTTTTGATTTTAACATATCCTACCCAGTCTTTCTTACACTGTTCCATGCCCATTGTTTGATTTACTTTACCTACCAACATGGTGTTTTCAAGACTTACTACATTACACGGTTTATTCGAGACATTGC
This sequence comes from Medauroidea extradentata, assembly GCA_003012365.1. Taxonomy (NCBI): domain Eukaryota; kingdom Metazoa; phylum Arthropoda; class Insecta; order Phasmatodea; family Phasmatidae; genus Medauroidea; species Medauroidea extradentata. The sequence goes on along the minus strand of PNEQ01101512.1, from coordinate 3,973 downwards.
ATTGTACCGTAATGTCATTGTCACAGGGTATAGAATCATGAATTGTCAAATTATTCACAAAGTTACATTTCGAACTACACAATTTAGCAAAATGACCTTTCTTGTGGCCAAAAGCTGGGCGTACCTTGTATTGATGTTTATAATCACACCTAGAACATTGTGATTTGCTACCATGTTGCGAAGTCCTGCCCTCGCCATTGATGGTTGAAGGACGATTGGATCTGTTACCAGGAATCGGTCCGCTTGTAGGTTGTGAAGTTTCTGTCCGGTGCCCTCTTTCGGCGAACTGTCGTCTTCCTGCCGACCCTACATGGTTATCTTGGTAACTGCCATTTTCTCTCTTCATACGCCAATTCTGTTGAATAGCTGCTACACGATGAATATTTCGCGTAAAATGTCCTTGCGAAACTGTTTGTAGCTACTGTTGCGTAATTTCCGCACTTTTACAGATTTTTACACATTTTCTAAGGCCAAATCTTCAGTGTTTAGTAGTTTTGTTTTGATTTCTTTATCCACACTCCACTGATAATGCGATCTTGGATTAAACTGTCTTTCATGACGCCAAATTCACAACTTTGACAAAGCTTTTTCAATTCTGCGACATAGCTGTCAATGGATTCTCCATCTTGTTGTTCCCTGTTAAAGAAGATATGTTGTTCAACACTTACATTTGCCCTCGAGATGCAGTATCTTTCAAACGCATTTAGTACCTTATCGGGATCCTTCTTATCTTCGTCGGTTAGATCGAAGGTATTAAACAACTCCAAACTCTGTTCCCTATTACAGTGAGAAGTATAGCTGTTTGTACCTCCTTAGTCTGCTTGCTTGCACCCGATGCCAAAATATACAACTCGTAGACTTGTTTAAATTTGCGGAAATTTTCCTTCAAATTTCCTGTAAGCTTCAACGAACACGGTTGTTTAAATTATTCATGAGTATTAGGTTTCCAATATTTCTAACATATCTTTATACACTAGGCTACTTCCACCTTTCGCAAAAGATTCGTGAGCCGACTGCGCCATGTTATACCTTGGTATGGAGTAGCGTCAAATGAAACGAGTTCTCAAGAGCTATATTTTTAATGTGTTCTCACATGAAGTTAATAACATAATGAACGATCCTCGACAAAGCTGACACGCAGGTAAAACAGTGCAACTACCATTGCCAACCTATAAGTTGTGCACAACTAGTGCCAACTTCAATAGTTAACATATATTACAACCGTTACACCGGCAAACCTAATTCTCATTGGCGCAGTCATAGAACGATCTCTCTGCAGAAAGACAAGTTGCCAATAACCATGAAGTAAAGCTGCAGATGTGCACGTAAGGTATTGAAACAAGGTGGTGCAAAATTATTTTCATCAAAAATCAGAGGCTCTATCAATGAACAACTTGTTTACACGTATCAATATGGCGGAATGGCATCTTCCCCTTCCATCTCAAGGCCTCACACCCCTCTCCTGATTTATTAGGCACATGCAGGCTGTACAACATTATAAGTCGTTCGGGATAAAGTGAGCACTAAAAATTTAACCTTTGAAAAATATCACTAACCGTTACTTCATATAATTCAACAATAGTTGCCTTACTACTTGCATTGTTGGCAACGAAATTACCCTATACAGTTTCGTGTATTTCCTATTTAAATACAACAACACTGAAACATAATCAACCGAAATCTACGTAATTATATTTTACTTAATTATTAAACTTTATTTCATCAAACGGCATAGGTATCTACCCACTGCACAATTTATTGTACATGCGTAAACATCAAGTGACGACTCCAGAGAGGCTAGACATTTCCCGTCGTTAGCCGTTACTCGCGGAAACATAGGAATTTGATGAAAATATAACTTTGGCAGGGCATTTTTATTTTGCTCATTCTATCCCGAACCGCCTATACGTGATAGGACTGCAAAGGGTAATTACGTATTATACTGTTCCGTATAACTTCAATACATTCATGCAGCTACTTACTGGCAACTGTCGTTAATATAATATAATGTGTGTCATAATTCAAGTCAAAATTTTTCAGTAAAATTGTGGAATGAACAGCTCACAATTTCTCGATGGTCATACTCGCTTTTCTGTCTTTTGCTTTGAACGGTTAACACATCATGTTTTCCCGCCGTTGTTAGTCTTCTTAACCCGGTAGGATTAATGCCAAGTCATCGGAATGACTGTAGATACAGTTTTTTGAAGCGATATCTATTGGCCTTACATATTACGCCTAAGACTTTAAATTCGAAAAGTTCCTGAAGGAATGTTTGTTTACGTAATTATAATTACAAAGCGTAAAATCACTTCAACATTTGTACAAAGTTAAGAGATACTGAGGACTTTTGAAAAGAAAGTTTACCCCAGACCAATATTATTTTAAGCAAAGTTGAGAAAGCCATGCCATTGATATGACAATACATAATAATTCAATAATATTTGAACTGGCTAATATTCATATACGTTGAATTAAAAGCAGTACATTTTCTTACAACACGAATTATGATTAATTTTAACTTTTTCACACTGTTTATCACATTTCTAAATGGTTTCTTGTCTTCTTAAAGAATAACTGAATTGCAGAACATTTTCTAGTAGGCGTCAGCCATTAGTTGTATCATTAAAGGGACTGCTTTATGATATAATCCATGCAGTACTATTGTCAACACACAACTGGGTGGAGAAATCTAATTGTTTAGGCACATTTGCTTAGCAAAAATAATACAATATATTCTATAAATGTTTTTAGAAGTGTTTCGTTCGGTGGGGATATGCGTTTCACTGATGCTGGAGAACAGTGAATAAATGTTACCAAATTGTACAATTTTCCAGCTTTTTTTTGTAACTTAATATAAGGAGCCCCGTCCTTTTTTTTTTTTTTTTACGAGGAATGGTTATTTGCAAGAACGTCTTTGACCTGCTTATTATTTGTAAGGCGCAAATGTTTTGGCAACAAACAGGATAGTTATCGTCAGCCTACTTCTGAAACCAATACTAATAATAATTCTCCTTCAAGAATAATGACCATATATTAATGTACACATTGAAGGCCTCGCCAACTGTAATGTTGGCTGAAAATATTTATTGACACTTACAGTCTATCACGGTCATTGCAAGCGGTTTTATTTGCCCTTATGAAGCTAAGAGCTTCTCAGAAAATATTTAGGATATGGGGAGCCAATTCTTGAAATGATGCGAGATTATTTCATTGCGAATTTTCTCGGAATTTCGTAATGGATTCCATTTTGCTATTCTTGAGTGAAAATAACTTCAAAATGAAATTATTCCATGCGGAAAAATCTTACATGCTCTTGGGGTCGTGAGATGCGATTCCTCAACGCCTTGAAGACGGCAGCCATGACACTTTTACCGTGTATTTCTACAACCCCACTCTTTCAAACAGACGAAATAAAGCAATAAAGTACTGCAGAGTGCCCGCGTGCATTTTTAAATTATGTTAATATTTTGCTTGTTCATTTTATAATACACGATCGCAACAAATCATTAATTTTATCATGAAACATGCATTTAACGTTACATGTATGCATACAACAGTATTATATGTACAGGGTGCGGCTGAAAGACCTCCCCTATTTGAAAGGCAGCGTGTAGCGGACAGCAACATCGTAGAATGGTGGGGGGCATGTCTTTGAACAGCTGCATACGTGCACTAGCGCCTAGATCTAGGACCTCTAAGCACAGTGGCGCATGCGCAGTAACACCTTCCCTCCACTCGTCCCTTCTCTTTCCAACCACCATGCTCTCTCACTCTCCAGCCTTCCCCTCCCTTCGCCCGCCATACTCCCCTCACACGTATTCACACTGTACGGAGGCTAACCTATGGAGTATGAATTAATTTACACAAGCGATTCCTTTGCCGCGCGTCATTCGGAGACGAAATATAACCGAAATGATGCTGTGTCGTCTTATCCAGCGGCGTCATTTCAGGTTTTTCTAGGGGGGGGGGGGCA
>PNEQ01101511.1:0-37301 GCA_003012365.1 Medauroidea extradentata | reverse complement strand
AGACTAGAAACAAATGAAGGCATGATGAGCGCTGACGATTTACCATGGCTATAACAAGAACACGTTAAACTTTGTACTTTTGAAACGTATTATTTAGCATTTGAATTTGTTTACAAAATAATTACAGTAACAAAGAGATAAAAATCACGGATTATAATGGTCACAATTAAAATATTCAATAACTGTTTCTTGTTAAAAGATAAAACAGTAGGTAGAGTAGCCACGCGATCGCAGTGTTTCCGTTCATATTTTTCTGCTGATTATGACCTGAAATGTTATATTAGCATATTATTCGGACACGTGGAATTATATTCAAAACATAATTTGCAATCACTCTTAAAATATAATATATTATTAGGCCGCAACTAAATACTAAAAACTAAGGTATTGTCACGGTAACAGTGGCACATAAATTAGGTCTCTCACAGTCTCGAACGCACTAAACTGACAAGTTTTTTCTTTGGTTACAGGCTATTACTTGATCATACTTCAAGCAATGGCTCTATCATGTCATTGAACACATATCTCTAGCAAAGTGAAATTCATGCTTCAGTCGAAACTTTGTTTGTATCCAGTAATTTCATTTTGAAACAGTCGCTAATAACCTGGGTGTCGACGATACGTAAAGCTCACTTACCTTACCTTTCGTTTTTTAAATATATGAAATAAAAAAGTGTTTTTGACAATCTTCGAAGACTTCAGAATAACACTGATACAGCGCGCGAGCTGTTTTAAAATATGTTGCCTGTCAACTGTCAGCGTCTGAAATGTGCTTTTATTTTACAATATGTTGATAGTAAATATATCGCAGATATTTAGTAGTTTCTAAATAAACATGTTTTTTTTTTGTGATGCAAAATGTTTACTAATTACGATTTTTTTGCATGATTAGCGCAATGTGGACAATATTATTATATTATTATATATAATATATTAATAACGTTTACACTGCGTAATTGTTATTTTATATGCATCAAAATGAAAAGCGAAGATGCATTGTAAATTTTAATTGAGTATAAATTGTTGTTATGAGCGTTAAAAATTAACCCGGAAAATTAATTGTTTAATTGTGTCGTTTTAATATCTAAAAAACACAAAATAAGATATGTGCATCTGAACGTGACGACAAATTTTTATCGTTCTAGACACAATATTTCTTATTTTAATGTTGGTAAAAAAAGTAAAAAATTTCTCATAAATCGTAAAACATTAAAAAAAATAATTTTTATATATGTTTTGTATATTATTTACAGCGAAAACAAATAGTGTGTACTGTTTACCAATAGTTGATTATAACATCGTAACGGTTGAATATCATGTAATTTTAATGTGTAGAAACGATAATTCCTAAAATTAATGTAATCTTACTACTACTAATAATATTCTGTGCAATATAAAAAAATTAAAAAAATATATAAATCAGCCAGGATTTGAACCCTAATCATTTGCTTATTGACCGAGCGCCTTGACACCTGAGCCAACTGCGCTAATACCATTGTGGCGCAAAAGTTTTATACTAAAGCCTGCATTTAGCAAACTGTCTACAAAATATTAATTTTCTTATTTATTAATAGTTTTAAGTTTTTGAAAAGCTTGTAGCTTATCACTTAACATTCTCGCCATCGTAAAGTTTTATTTTAAGTACCATTTTCTTGTGTTTGCCGACTCTCGTATTGTTAAATATGATTTTTGGCAGGCAAGCGGTAATATACAGTTTACCCATTTGTACAGGAATAATGTGCTACCCTCTCGGGACACAGAAGCGCAAGGGTTGTGTCGTATCTCGCAACCGTATTCCTAAACGTTCTGAAGGTATCGGATAAGTCACAGATTATTATTTGCCGTCCCGTGTGCGGTTATAAATAAATGAAGGCGACGCTGGGCAGTGTTTTTTTATAGAACAAGTAGCAGTGACTTTCAACAGCTATTTAACAAAAATACGTTAATTTTTTACATTTAAAACGTAATGTATTGCATTTTAAATTGTTTCAAACTAAAAGAAATCATAAATACAGTAATATAGATTTAAATATGTGTTACATATCTTTCAAAATTTAAGTATTAATATATAGTACAGTAGACAAAGTTGATTAGACTTATATGTACTTAGTTCATATTTTCATAATGGCGGTCATTTACAACATTTTTTCTTCACGAGATAAACAAAACTAATTTTTTGAAGAGAGACGTTTACATTAGCTTAGCAAAATGCTGGTAATGTATCTTAAGTTTTCTTGATCACATGAATTATCTACACTAACCACGCATCTAGAAATCACCAAACTCGGTACATATGTTTGATATTAACGTATTTTTAATATATCATTTTTAGTTTTTAACACAAGATGATTCAGAAAATTTTTTATTAGTACCGCATGACGAAATTTATGATGAGGTAAGTTGAAAATGTAATTTCAATGATTACGTGAAATGGGTAATAGTTTAAAATTTACTTAATAATTTTTCTTCTTTTGATAAAATAGGCAATTTGGTCTTTAATTGTTTCAGCACTTGCTATATTGCTTTACATTTTAAGAAATAACATTTTGTAGTTATTTTCTGGTTAATATTACTACCACTATAATTCACTTTGCAGAAAAATTTTAGGACTTATTTTGACATGTATTTCATAAGCTATAGCCTCGTTAAAATAAAAAAAAATTATCCCGCATAACTTACAAGGAAATTGTGAATTAAATTTAAATTGGCGATTCAATGTTAATAATACTGAACATACGCTATTTCCCAAGATTTTGTGTTATGAATTAATTTATTTTCTCCTATAACATCTGCACCGACTCTAAGAAAATGTAAAATTAAAAACTTAATTTTTCAAACTTTGGTTTCATTAGTTCAAATTGTTGTAGGTTCACTATGTTAGAAGATAGAATCACATGAAGAAACAAAGAAATATTTTATAACGTTTTTTCCATCTACTTGATCAATGTGAAATTTTTTGGTTTATTTGCACCAAATTAAGGAAAGTAGTCTTATTAGTTAAGCTTGTACTTTCTCGATATATGCACATACCGTTCGCAGATTAGTTAACAAGTGTGTTTACTTTAAAAATAAAACTGTAATTTTTAAATGTGGTCACTTACCTTGAGATTTTCCTTGCAAAATACCGAAAAAAACTGTTAAGAGCAGCATTTGCACGTCTATTAAATGTCATATCGTCTCTATGCACACGTCACAGAACCAGCGAGCAGATTTTCTGTCGTACAAACTATTTTTTGAATTAGACTTTTACGAAAATACGAGTTGTTTAGGAAAAAATATATATAAACGACATTCGTTTTGTTTTACTTGTAAAAATTTTATTTCGGAAATTAATTTTAAAAATATTGAAATGTTTTTAAATAAAACTTAGTCAGAACTTCTGAATGTTAGTTAAACGTATCGTATCTTACAAAAACGTGTTTAAATTAACAGTATACAACAGTTTTTAACAATTGCAATTGCATATTTTCTAAGTAGGCCGGTTTACAAAAGGTGCCTATTGATCGTACGTCCATTATTAATTCTTATTTGCAAGCATTTAAAGAACAAAAAAAGTCAAGTCATTATATTCCGTACACTAGACGTGGTATTCCTACATGTTGACAACAATTTACAGAGGGAAAAAAATTCTATTCATTAATGTTTCATTATACATTTATCTTATTTCTACATTTTTGAGTCAGTTTAATGCTTAGAAACTATATTTATCGAAATAAACATTAATTTCATTTTTACCTTATTGTGATACATAATATACAAAAAGTAAAAAAAAAAATTGGAGTGACCGGGATTCGAACCCAAATAAAATTATTACCGGGCCTACACCTTAACGTCTGAACTATCCAATCATTTACAGCACGGTATCCAAAAAAAATATACTTATATTGCAATGCTTTTAAAACCTCAAATTTGTTTATTTTGAATTAATTGGGCTTTTAAAATGCTAGTGGGTTATTATTTCGTATTCCTGCTGCCACAAAGTTTCATTTTCTGTATGATTTGAATGTTTTTGTTTTCTCTTTTATTATTAAAAACTATATTCGTCCAGCAAGCTGTAAAAATACGTTGTAACATGTGTAGCCGTCTGTAGGGCTCAGCGTACTGCGCATGCGTAATTATATTAGGACAAGGAAAAGTCACAGATCAGTCCTGAATAAGCAATGTCCGAACCTAAACCCTTATACAAACGTTTAGGAATACCGATAAGGCCTAGGCATGACATATGCTGAACCTAAACCCTTATACACACGTTTGGGAATACCGGCCTTAAACATAAGGATCCCTTAATTCTGATTATTACGAAAATAGTGTTTCACCATTAAAATGTATCTTTCTTTAGGTGACACTTAGCTGAGGGCCAATTATCCTAGATAGCAGTATTTATTCTCAAGTAGGCACTTTGAATTTGTGGTCACATGATCTGAAGAATCATTCAAAAGTATGCTTTCAACAAAAATATTATTCCGTGTACTGTTTATTTGTTATTGCCTTTGTGAAGATTGCTGGTATTTATCAGGGTGGCTACAAACTGTTGGGAATATAATTCCCCGACTTTTCCCACCCGAATTGAAAATTTTCCCTGACCTAATAAATTTTTTTTAACCCAATTTTTTTTTTTTGCTTTAAAAAATAAATCATTTTTCTTTGTCCAATTCAATGCACTTTGCACATAGTACAAGTTTTAATGTACAACTAATAAAATATTTGTGTTTTTTCTAAACCATTCTTGCGATGGGGCAAGTTGAAAATCAAATAAATACGCTATAGCAGCAAACTGTGAGTCAAAGAAAACCAGAAAATACATGCAGACAAACAGAAAAGTAAACAACCGAAAGCATCCTTTTGCTTGTCTACATGTATTGTCCGGTTTTGTGTAACAAACCATTTGCTGCAATTATGTTTGTCAAAAATACTTCTACGATTTGTATAATTTGCATGAAAAATACATGCCTCAGAAAACACTGATTGCATAGTAAACCCACCAAAAACATATTTTGTGTGCTCTATTTTTGCAAGTTTTTTAAATATGCCTATAATAATATAAAAATTAGAACTGAAAGTTACAATTCTTAAGTACATTTTTACTGTAAAAAATTCACAGTAATACTTAACTTATGGCTTCTCACAATCGACAAATTAAAAGGCCTACTACATGAATAAAATATTTGTGTAAAAACTTCTTACCTCAGGAGAAACAGATTCATTATACAGTTTACACAATATAAACAATATACTTTACGTACTCTAATCCTGCATGTTGAAATAAAATAATTAAACCAAAATTACAACAGACAGTTGCAACTGAAGTAATTCATTCAAATTGATGTAAAAAATTCAGAGTAATACAATTGTTACATTGGGTAACTAAATTTACAATTTCATGTAGTACACAAATAAATTATGTGTGGAGGAAATTCTCATCCGATAATAAACATATTTCATGATTACATACTACGTACAATCAAAAAGCCCAGTACTATACAAGATTTACACAAAAAAATTCTGTGGAAAAATGTAATTTTATGAGTATTGTAGAGGTACTCACTGAGAGATCCTGTGAAGTGTGCTTGCCACAAGCATGTAAAGCAGTACTTTAATCAGTTTTTTGTAACTTTACAACCTCCTAGCTCCCTTTCCCCCCTCCTCCCCAGAGGGGTTTCTCTTCTATCTCCAGCCATGTTAAGTTCTTCCTCCTTGACGCCTCACTCATCTTATATTCACAAGCAAGCACACACAGTTGCTCTAAAAATAGAATTCCATCCGCCCTTTCTACAATCCCTTCTTTCCAATAGGCGACTGTGTGTTACAAATTAAAGTTGATGAAAACAACAAGAAAGAAAGAAAAAAGCATGGCAGGATGCAAGGTTGCTTTCTCATGTCACAAAAGATAGATGTATCATTTTACAAGCCGGTAGCTGCTTATCACACTAACGGCGTATAGCGTACTTTAAAAAAAATGCCAGCATGTTATCAGCCTTCCGCATCAGAAGGAAGCATCTGGGGGAGGGGGCCTAAGAGAGAGACGAGACACACCTGCACGTAAAAAAAGGCAGAAGCAGACACGTTATCAGCCTTCCACATCAGAGGGAAGCATCTGGGGGAGGGGGGCCTAAGAGAGCCGAGAGGTGGACACGTTATCAGCCTTCCGCATCAGCAGGAAGCGTCGAGCAGTAAACAACTGAATAGATTACGGATAAAAGTGGCGTATGTGATGCAGCGGGCCCAGCTACTTATGGCTTTCTTCCCCGGGATTATGGTAACGTGATGTCCGATGAAAGGCACCAGACACGTCTTCACGCTTGCCAGTCCGCGCTACTCCATTGATGTAGGCTTCATTTTCACTGATTTTAACTATTGCTTTTCGGTTTCCGAAAAAGGAGATGGAGCGGGGAATTTTCCCTGACATTCCCTGACTTTTTCAGGCCACTAAAATTCCCCGACTATTCCCGGTTTTCCAGCCCTGTCGCCACCCTGTTTATTTATTTATTATGTCTGAAGGAAAGCAATTATGTACCAAAATTTACCAATGGACGAAAATGTTAAGCTTTAAAATCCGGTGGAAAAGCTTGAAAACATAATAAAAAACAAGAGAACAACGTATCCAGTTTTAAATGTGTCAGGCGTCAACATCAACGGTGAGAAGCGCCTAGCAGCAATTTCAATACAACAGTTTCCTTGGATAATAAGAAATTTCCAGATTGAAGGATAGTATTTGCATTAAATACGGTGATACTGGCGCCATAGAACAACTGTGTGGTACAACATGTATCCATAAATATTAAGTGTAATAGCTGTTTTCACTAAACATGATGGCAAGTATGTAGTTAATTTGAGAATGGAAACTTGTATGTAATTTTTAAGGCAAACTTGGGATCATGCAAAGGCTATCAAATGTGTACTGATAATGCATGTCTTCATAAATTTAACTAATAGTTGGTTAGTTTGTAATTTACTAACAAACTAAAAAAAAAGGACACTTAATGCTGAAATTGCATTTATTTGAAGTAGCCTATAAAGATTTTAAACAAATTAGCCTACGTCAAATATGGTGAGGTAAGAATGTTTCTAAAAATTAATTTACAGATTTTTTAAAAAAATAAATTTGTTATATTGTCATTAATTATTATTGACTTAGTATTCCATAATTAGGCTAGTAATTTTGCAAATAATGTACGCAATCTGAAACCATATCTGATGTAAGACTTGACTGTGATAAATTACTAGGGCCAAAATTTTCTGTCTTTTTCCACAATGCATAAGTTATATCCGTAGTGTATGAGCCAAGCTTGAAGACCCACAGAGTTAATGTAAAGTTATTGATCTTTGGAAATGTTTTTTTCGCTTTCAGATGAAGCTGTTAAAGTACGTGAGAGAATGTTCCTACTCTATGGGGCTGTTGGAATTGAAATTCAGCCGGATGATGTCAAGTTGGAAATGCTGGCTGATATGTGAAAGACATGTTTCACTGCAACAAGATCACATAACTTGCCAGTAAGTAGTCACCTTGATGCGTAACAAACACTGTCAATATGGGTATGTTAGTTTGATTGGATGGAGAGCCAGTTAATATTTATTTCACCTGTTGTGGTAATGTAAACAGTTTTTCTCTCTTCCTACAAATTTGATGACCTGAATGAAACCAATGCAACAGTAACACTGGTATCAACCAAAATAATACATCAGATACAAAAGTTTCGCCTTGTGTAAACTGGCACTGCAGACAATTCAGTATGCTTACAGATTGTCCTCAGGTCTTTCTTGTTACCATAAAATTTAAAATATTATTTTTTGTGAGTTGTAAGTTAAAAATGGTTCTACAAGTGGTAAACTGGAGAACTTATGAGAGGAAAAAACGATTTTGCTGATGACTGTTTTGTATGCAGAGGTTGGTTGAAGGAACTAACTGCAGGTTGTCAGTGATAGGATATGATTGTGGACAGAAGAGAATAAAATAAAGATAAAAGTGAGAAAGACACAGATTGTTAGGTTTACTAGGAAGAACGTTGGGAGTACGGATATGTACAAATAGAAAAGAAATGACAGAAAATAGCGTAAGCTTCAGAATATGAGTATCTAAGGAAACTGTTGCAGGGTGACTTAGGGTGGAGTAGACAGATAGAGAGAGTGGTGTTTAAAGGCAGAAGGGCTATAGATATGCTGGGAAGGGTATTGAAGGGAGTCTGTAGTGCAGTGAAAGAAAATACATATTATAATGGTACAGCCAACGTTAGCAGCAGCAGAAAGGGACCCTTACCGTGGAATTGGAGATGCGGAAGTTGGACAAAGTGCAAAGACAGGAAGCGAGGTTCGTGAAATATAAATGGAGAAGGCAAGGGCTGGCGAATGAGGACGAAGGGAACTTTCAGCCATCAGTAATGCTGATGTAAACGTGAAATGTGGTGAAATGTCAGCAAAGACGATAAAAAAATTGTAGGGTTGTTCCTATACACATTCTGAGTACTATCTAAAGGAAGAAAAATGGTGCTATGTTGTCATATTTACACTTAAAAGTGGATGTGGAAGCGCTTTCAGCTGGCAAGCTCCTGAAAGTCATTTATAGGTAGCAAGTAGTTGACAAGCTGCCAGGTGAATGTCTGCTTACAGCGCTTTCGAAAGCCGTTTATAGATACGGCCCTAAGTGACTTAAATTACGAACACAGGTTCCTGAAATTCCCCTGAACTCCTCACCGATGAAAATAATTAACAGTCTAAAAACATGAAACAAAATGTACAGTAAGGTAAGTGAGCTTTACATCTCGTCAACAGCTAGGTCACCACAGATGGTGACACGCAACTTGGTACAATGACAGGAGCTGGGAGAGGAGTCCGCCATTGCCTTTGTTGAGGAACAATCACAGCATTGATCTGGAGTGATTTCAAGAAACCATAGAAAACCAAAATCAGGAAGGCCGGAGCCAGGGATACAAAGTGTTACCGTTGTGCCACCTCGCTCGCTAAAACTTTAGTAATGGGTCATGCCAGTATAAATGAAATATGCATGCTGCGCGTAACTTGTTGCTGCAACAAAGGCCAAAGAACATCTTGTGAAAAGCTCAAATGAGAACCCATGCTGCATTCACTTCACTTGATTACCCTCTGTGGCATATGTAGTGCTGAGGTATAACAACCAGTGATTGTATGACAGTATATTCTGTGGTTCTGTTGTACTGGGGCTTCTAGAGCCCTTGCAGTACCTTCGGATGGACTTCAGGCTGGGTTATCTGTTTACGTATAATGGTGATGGACCTATGCACGTGTGTGTGTGAGCAGAGGACTGAAGTGACGTCAGTCCCATAAGTAATTTTATGCTAATGATAATAAATACAGAACAATAGTTGACCAGTTAATACAATAAACGTTATATAAAAATATCGACTGGAATGTTTAAATGAGAACTCAACGTAGCCAGATTTGTCGAAACTTTTTGTGAGTGTGTCACGTACAGTAAAAATCTGTTTTGTCAGATTTGAAAATTATTTAAAATACTACACATATTTTTGTAGTTGTAAATAAGTAACTGTTCACAAGCACTTAAAATTTAAGTTTGTACTCTTCAAAAATTATGATAACAAAAATAATATATAATTCCTTCCCAAATGCAGAGAAAACATCACAACAATGTTATCTTTCTTATCTTGCTATAAAAAATGGTAAATGAACCAAGCACAAATTCTCTCATTCACGGGTAGGTTTATGCAAGATGATGTATTTACTATTTGCATCACAAAAATTGAACAGTTTTCACTGGTAGCACCTGAACATTCTTCCATACTCTTTTAAAATACTACAATCATCAACAAAATGTCAGGTTGACGTCCTGCAAATTACATCTGTAAACGTACTCACAACTCAGGAAAAAACTGTAAATCACTGCAAACTTTGTACAGTGCATTTTCTAACACTATTGCAGGCGTGACTGCCAAACCACCACATTCACAGAATTTTCTATCAATTTAACAACGAAAATATGCTTACTGTTTCCATGTTTGGCATACAAGTACATGTGTCCGGAAAAAATAGACCTCCTTCAGAAATTCGTTAACTTATCCATGATGTTATACCAAGATACTCTTTACAAAAAAAAAGCAATATTAACACCTCAAGTTTTTGTAAAGCATGATTTCACACTTTCACACCTTACAGAGATTAACTTTTTCTGAGTTGGTTTATTTAGTCTTTAATCCAAGTAAATTAATAAGTATATCTCTGGCAGCATTGCAGAATTTGTAAGATTGTTATACAATTGCTAACATGAATGAAGGTAGTATTTTTTTCTTTTAGTGCAGCAGTTATTTAACATAACTACATTTCAAATTATATTTTGTTTTAAATGTTTGGTCCGTATTGACAAAGGCTTTAGTAAAACATACTTCTGTTGACGTTATATTATGGGAACATTTCAGAACATTAACATTTTCAAACATTCAGTGACATCAGAACTATGTATGTCAAGTACAATTTTTTTTTCTTTCCAACATTAGTACATTAGGTGATGAAACTCTGTAAGTAGAAAAGCTCCATTCATTTTTTAATAAATTATGATGTCATGTCAAGATTCCGAGATCTTATGGTATAACATTTTTTGTGTATCTATACACACAAATATACATGCATGTCGTTTCTTGATTTTCAAACACTTTCATATTAAATGTGTCTTGATAAATGATTCTTTAAATTTAAAAATGTAATTTACGTAAGCAATACGAAATCTTTAATACTGTACATGTAGTAGTGTACTGTTGTGTAATATTCAAGAATGAAATTACGTGTCTGTCTCCTCGGGCAAACAGATAAAAAGAAAATTATGAGATTTAAAATAAACAAGTTCGTATTAATGAGATGAGGGGATAAATTATTAAGTGTTAATGTTTGCCTCCTACTAAAAATGTTAATATTGATGCATATGTTAATTAGTGTCAAACCTTGTGTAACCTTTTAACTGCTTTTACAGTACACTGCACATTGTCTGTGCACTGACAGTTGGCTTATAGATATATTTATATTTCCATTAAAACATAAAAAATAATTATAAAATTACATCACATTTCAGGGTGAAATTTTGTGACACCAAAAAATGCAACACCCCCTCGGGCTCAATAACACTGAGCACGGGAATGCGGGATAAATGAGAAATAAGCCTAGTTTGTGTCGCTGTAACATGACCCTCAACAGACGGGCCGCCCAGGGAGGCATATTCAACCTGACGCAAACGATTCACGTACGACAGAGCACGAATTCTAAGTTCCGTTACATTCTCACTATTATCAAACTCCTCACCCGATTCGCGCAGTTACTACCGTAATTCCAAATAACCCATAGTATAAACAAAGCTACTGCTTCCGTTATAGTGAGCCACACTTTCAAAACTTTAACCGCCAAATTACAAACACAAATACCTTCATAAGAATGACAAACAAATGGGGCGTAACCAACAACAAGCACATCCACTCAGGATTCAAACCCAAGCAGATTCGTGCAGAATTTGTACCATCAAGGTACAAATAACAACGGGTTCAAATACCGAGTGAAGCAAAATTCTAGAAAGTAATA
The DNA here is from genome assembly GCA_003012365.1 of Medauroidea extradentata. Taxonomy (NCBI): domain Eukaryota; kingdom Metazoa; phylum Arthropoda; class Insecta; order Phasmatodea; family Phasmatidae; genus Medauroidea; species Medauroidea extradentata. The sequence goes on along the minus strand of PNEQ01101511.1, from coordinate 25,751 downwards.
AATACAAGCGAGAATTCAAAGCGTAGAACAGGGTTTTATTACAACCAGGCTTCTTGTACATTTGTTTAACAAGTTACAAATACTCCAGATAAAGTATGCCAGAAGGACCATTAAGTTCATTCGAGAAGCCCAAACTAAAAGGGCAATCAAAAAGGCTAAAGTCCATACGGGTTAAATAGGGGAAGCAACCTGTCGGCGCCAATACATTTACTTTACTAACAACAGAGAAAACACACAGCTGAAATGACAGGGCAGAAGGCCCAAGCACAAACTCTAACGAACCCGACCAAGGAAAACTAACTCACCAACATTATCATAGAGCAACCGACGAGCGCGAACCGGAAAGAAGTGCACACAGAAGGGTGACCATGATCCAACTGATCTCGAGAGCTAGGCCGGCCGGCCTAGGCAACGAGGAAGGGGAAAGGAGGGGAGGGAGCCGGAGAGAGCCGAAATGTTCCGACGCACGAAAAAGCACCCTTGCACGCTTTCAAACACAGAGTCCCATTCAATATAATGTCAGAACCAGACAATAGGGTTCAAACAGTTTAAAAAAAGGGCCCCAGTACAAACTGAGGACACAGCACAAGTTCAACTTCAAGAGTGGCATGGTGACCCGGCCAAATCCATAGTGCGTAAAACTTGTTTATAATATACGGGACAGTGGCATCACCAAGTTTTACTTACGGAAAAGGTTCAATTTTAAAAAACACTTGCTAGCAACATATTACCAAAAAATATAACATCTTCATAGTCAATAAGAATACATGCATCTGAAAAATTATGTTTTATTGTAACAACTTTAATTAATTTATGTCAATAACCCCAGAGACCAAGCAAACCTATAAAAGAATGTAATTATATAAAAATTAAACACTTTGGGATGAGGGCCTAGGCTACACCACCGGATGGGATATGTTGGCAAACAACCAATACTGAATTTTTCCTTAAAAATACAGAGTAAACATGGGGCAGGACAATAAGTACAAGGATTACCAAATACAGTAAAACGTTGATTATCTGGGTGCGGATTACACGTTCAGCGGATAATTCATGCACGTATGGCATTCTTATTTATTGAAATAGATTTAAATTTTTTATGAATGTGTTGGCTCAAATGCATTATATACATTAACTGTTGTGTTCACAGTATGTGAATCTGCAAATGTACTCTACTAAATATATATAAACTTAAACAAGCAACGCAATTGTTATAACTACAACGGCAACATAATCTTAAATTTGTATGATGAGTGCAACATCATCCTTGCTTATGCCAACTAGACTGCCAAGGCGGGTGGGGTAGTGTAGCATGGGGTGGGCGTGTGTCGGCCCACTCGCAGGCCAGTCGATCGATACACATGCGCAGCAGGCCGCTGTAGTATTCCATGCGGTAATTTTTTAACGTGAATGTGAACGTAAAATGTGTTTTATAGTGTAAATGAGTAAAAGGCCGCAAAATGTCACTGGAACGTAAAAGAATGGTTCTGACAGTAAAGCAAAGGTTACAATTGATTGAAAAACTAGAAAAAGGTGAATTGGTGAGTAATGTAGCAATGGAGTATGGCATAGGTGTATAAATAGTCAGAGACATTAAAAAAAGCAAAGAAAAGTTAACGGAATTTGCTAAAAACTGTGACAGTGGGGCAGGGGATACAAAATGAAAGAGCATGAAAAAGTCATCCTATGAAGAGTTAGACATTGCTATGCTGCATTGGTTTAACCAGAAGCGAGCGTAAGAAATACTCGCATCGGGACCTATGTGTACAGAGAATGCAAAGTTCTTCCATGAAGCTCTAGGATTAGAAGGTGAATTTAGTGCATCAACAGGGTGGCTAAAGAACCTTCCAGCACATTATTATAATCGAAAGGGAGCATGGATGACAAGAGATATTTTTCAAAGCAGGTTTAAATATAAATTTGTTCCCAGTGTTCAGTCTTTCCTGAAAGAAAAAGGTTTACCACAGAAATCGGTTTTGCTGTTCGATAATGCTCCTACACAACCCAATAAGATAGTTCTTACATCAGACGATGGTCTAGTTACAGAAAAATTTTTTCCAGCCAATGTCACTTCACTGATACAGCCTATGGAACAAAGCGTCAATGAGTTGAAGAAATGTCGTTACCAATCTGACATATTGAAAACTCTTGCAAATGAAGAAGACGACCTGATAACATTTTGGAAGAAACTCATAATTCTAGATGCATTGTACGGGATTTCGAAAGCATGGCCATATGTGAAACCAGAAACACTTAATCGTTTGTGGCGGAAAATCCTTCCTGAGATAGAAAAACCCGACTTTCTTGGTTTCCCACATGATGAACAAAAAACACTGAAATGTTTACCCTAATTTCTGGTCTAAATAGATTTGAAAATGTAGACGAGGAAAACCTAAATGAGTGGCTCTAAATTGATGTTTGTGAACCTGGTTTCAAGAAAATCATGGACGAAGAAATAGTACATGCAGCAACAATAGCGGCTGACAGTGACAGTGAATCAGCGGACAGCGAGTGTGAAGATACTGCCAGTGAACATGTGAGTCATACCGCAGCACTGTAGTGTGTCAACACGCTACTTGATTACATGGAGCAATATGAATTTAAGTACAGTGATATCGCAGCTGCTAGAAAAATTTGTAATGCGATACAGAAGAATCGTAAGATGTCACAAAAACAGTTAAATATAACTGACATGTTCAAGTGATATGTAAACAAAGTGTAGAGTACAGATATCTTTCTTTTTTGCATGCCTAACTAAACAAATTTTAAGTGAAATGTTACTAACGTATGTAGAATAGTTGCAAACTTAAACATTCCACATTCTCCGCAAGAGCCAGACGGCAGTCACTGCAGCACAGCTGGCTTGGCTAGTGTGCGGCTCTGGCAAGCTGGCAATTGTGCAACGACCTTCTTCGCAGCAATGTTACAGTGACGTCACACCACGTGTATTCCAGAGTGATAACGGGGAGTGTGTGCAAGGGTAGCGAGATGGCTCAGGCTGAGTTAACAAACTACCAGCCCACATCTATATTAAATGAAATGAATACAATCTCAAATACTTAACATACGTGCAGATGTCCATACGTACAATAAGCGTGGTTGTGAATCTGTATTTTCTAAACATTAGAAACAAACGTATATCTATTTGCACTTCACTGTACGTTAAATTTTTATAGAAATTTTGAAGTTGTTTTAAGATGTCACTGTCAATAATAGCGTTTTGTAACACTGTTATGATACAGTTATAAGGCTGATATAGGCTGTATGCATGTTTCTTGTTACTCCCTCTCGCCCGGGACAGACAGAGAGAAGTCCGTTGTTCAATTTCAATGACTTATTTCGCTCTGGTCATTTAGCGGAATATCCGTGTTTTTCGATTATCCGTGCATTTCCTGACATTAATTAACACAGATAACCTGCATTTTACTGTATTTGAAATTAAAAAGTAATTAATTACCTGGCAAAGCCACAAAACGCACTGTCTGATAACTTTGGTGAGAGATCGGTTGCATGATTTTTATGTAAAATCATATTTTTCTAAGTAGATCATACTTACAAAATACTGTGCTTACATACAGCAAAAACAGTCTCTAGTGATGCAATCTGTGCTAATTCATAGTAGTACACATTAATTTTTTTTTTTAATGTAAAAAATTTGTTAGTTATTTTAGGAATATTAAATTTTAACCTTTACTTAATTTAAATAAGTAGATATGTTAAGCTGAAAAAATATTTACAATGTATAAATAATAACATTCATCATGCACAAAAGATAAAAACATGTGTCAACAGAAGAGTTCTGTCTCTGGTAGAGACTACGGTAACAATAATTTTTATGGCTTTCTGAAGTCTTCCAGAGATGATTTTGTAGTCAGATTTTGCAAAGTAAGTGTAAATGTTATAAAAAAACACAGAACCTACCAGCTAACACTTTAATGACAACCAAAACTACATAAATTAGCCCTTGAAGTATTTAAGATTTAGCGACTTCAAAGGGTTGGTTAGTGAAACACCTCGAGCGTAAATCTGGTACTGTGCCAGTGTTCCTGTGTGTATTAATTTACTGGTTGTGGATTTGCGACATTTCATCCTCAATGACCTTGTTAACAATGTTGTGCTGATTAACAACAGTTTATTAAAAATGTCTTAAACGTCTGTCTACTTCCAACATCAATTACTGGTGTGTGTTCGTCTTTTAAGCAATTTGATAAACATTCAGATATATATATTTACACCATAACAAAGAAATCCGGAAGTTTAACCTAAATTGGAAATGTAAATTGTTTTTTTTTATAAAGACACTGTTTGTTATTTGTATGGTGGGTTGGGAGGGTAGAGGGGGTGGCAGAAATGTGAGCACTTACATAGCCCTACAGTTTTTCTTCTCTATTGTGCTTTACATCGTGAAGTTTCTCCGTAGTTGTAACTAAAGACCAACACAGTACACATATGTGTTTTATGAAATGAGAAGATTTTATCTGAATAAATATTCATTCAGTTGCATGCCCATAAAAATAATTAACTAGTTGTTCATTGCACTTGCATTTCGTGGTGAACAAGTTTCGTAACATATAGATTTAAGTTTTATAACTTAAAACCTATATTACTGTTTATAATAATACATACTGAGTTGCACTTAGTGAGGCTTTCAAGTCATTATATTAAAAATTCACAACTATTTCTCAGCACCTTGTCTCAGGTTCCAAACAAATTCACTGTTCCCAACACTTTGTACTATAACTGACAATGACCAGTAACGTTCTTCAAAGCGTTATACAAGATGGTGCCTATTCATTACAGTGTTACTTCAAACTAGGCCTGGGACCACCAACTTTAAAAAAATTACGATTTTTTTATACCAAAGTAGCATATTAACCATTAGTACTTACATATTCGCTGCATCTTTTCTCCAGATTGCAGCCCTCTACACAACAAAATTTAGAGCAAATACTGCATTAACAAAGCTGTACGTATGGCCATTTGTTGTACTTGGTATGTATTTAAGAGTTTTGTTCATACGCGAACATAGTGAAATAAGAGCATGCTCTAGCTGGTAACAGAAACACATAAAATAACTGATTATGTAGAGGGTTTTATTTGCCAGTTTATCGAGGGTTCTGCAATATTAAAAGATAAAGTTTGATAGTATGCGGGGTTAAGTTTTTTGTATGGAACTCATTTATGAGAAGCATTAGTACTATTGTTGTACTGATAGCAAAACTTATTACTGAAGATACTACATAAATATTCTTTGACAATCAACACAAGAGCTGTAATTAAACCAATGAAATAGACAAATTAAATATAACAAAAATAAAAAATTACAGTTTATACTTTTATAAGAATTTGACTGTGTTAGAAATAAGGTAGTAGTTTAGAAATTTTATGATATATAGTACTTACTAGAAAATATGCACAATGAAATTAATCAAAATATAACAAAATTTGAATAAGGTAATACAAACGTTCAGTAAAATTTTAAATCAAAAAGGTATTTACTTACAGCTACATTTCTTGGTGTATTTATTTTCAGAGAAAATAAATTGTCAATGTCAGCAATGACGGTCGTAAACTGAGCAGCAGAAAAGAGTCCTATCTCAAGCATTAACATTTGCTGGATCTTATTTGCATTCACAACAAAAGCAAACAGTGAACACAACTTGGGAATAATGCAAAATTTTTGCAAAAGCATACAGCAAATATTAGTTTCAAATTTTCATACATATATTTTCTTATAATTTTTCCACACTTTGAACACATGTGACCAAAGTTACAAGTATGACATTATCACAAAGCTAAATTGATTATCACTAGGAAAATTATGCTTTAAAATACTTTTCTCAAACACACTCAACCATCAGACAATTTCTGGTGATTTTAAATAACTCCAAATTTGAAAAATCTTAAATTACTTGTTTCTACGCAACAATACCTTAACATTCATCTGAACTTCTACAGTTTAGTAAATGGCAAAACATTTGTTTTCACTGTCATTACTGGTTCACAAACTCGCTACCTATGCAAACAACAAACTATTAAGTCAATGTCAGGTCAGAAGGGATTTTTTTAAATGGAACTAATGGCATTCTACAATAATATGTTCATAAAATCTAATAAGTAGAAACAGTGCATTATTACTACACGAAAGTAATGATTCCCAATATTGCATCTAAAAAATATAAAGATTTCTCGCATGTAACAAAGATATACAGCAATAGAATACATTACCTAGTCTATATAAAGTAATAATGAAATAATTATCAAAATAAAGAACTGAACAGCATTACATTTGGCTACAATATTTAAATCGTCAATTAGGTAGATTCATTTCAAACAACAAATGTACTTATCCCAACATCAAAGCCAAAATGTTGGCCGTGTTTCTATTTTCACTACAACTAACATGTGAATTTACAAATAAGTTTGATTTATTTGACAAAGCCTTTGGAATTTTTTTTCCAAAACTTGTACTTATATTTTTGCACTGTTTGTTATACATGTCGTGTGTGTTAAATGTTAATGTGAACATAATAATAAATATAGCAGACTCAATGCAAGGAAAAACTACTATGCATGTGTCTTCCATAATAATTAAACAATCAAAAAGAAATATGTTTCAATGTTTCATAATCTTCCGTCTCCACTACGTTCCCTGCCTTTTAGATTCACTACTATACAGTAGTAAATATAATTATGTCATATTCGTCAGAAGTCCAGGTATTTCTAATTTGTTATGTAAAACTGTTATAATGCGGAGCAAACTGTGTGAAGTTCACAAGTTCTGGTATGACTCATGAGGACCTGGAAGGTCTAGCAATCCTCCCAGCTCCTCTCTTAAACACCCGAGGCTGCATGAAATCACAAACGAAATCCCTAGTCAACCCTTGCTGTGAGAGAAATGACCTTCCCTCAAACCACACCCTGGACACACTAGACCAGCAACATTCAGCTACCTCACCTCCCCATGCCTCCATCAACACCCTCCCCCCAGTCAAAGTCAACCCACTGCATTCTGCTATCTGTTGAGAACAAGAGGAACTTCTTGTCCTGCTCACCGTTTCGAAACGCCACTGAAGGAAACTAAGGCACACGGCCTTAAGTTGACGGAGCATACAGATTACAAGGCATGCAGGTGAGTCTTTGTAGCCTACAGTTTTTTTCCGGACTGATAGCATAGTGAACAGGCAAGACTCAATAGTAATGAAGGTATGGTTGTATGGGGGGTATCTCCACATTGAAATTGGCACAGATGCAAGGCAAACCATCATTAGCTTGCAAACATTTAAACAGTTGTGACCTAATGAGCCACCACTGGAGGAAACCAGCATGGTGTTACACACATGTTCTAAACAGAAGCTACAAATATCGGGGTCTTTGCAAGTAAGAATGAACACGATGTCAGTGGAATGAATTCTGCCTTTATAATACTAATATTGTCACAGCGGTAACTGAGAAATAGAACATATAACAATCTTAAAACTAACCATGTTGTAGTAAACTTTTTTCACGAACAGGTACTCGATCCTTTGAGTACCGACTTCGGACTTTATATTTTTACTTTCCCCATGGCATTGCTTATCGGTGAAGACATTTCAAGATACAGTAGGGCTGATAAAATGGAAAATTAATAACTATCTTAAAATTTGGAAACTGACATGTAAAATATTAATAATCATTTCTATCAAGTGCTGAAAATAACTACTCCTCTACGCCATAATCATTAGTTAGTAATTGCAACATCTTCTATGCACAGCAATAAAACTGGAAACTGCAACTTTTGAACTGTCAAAAAACATTATTGTTATTTTCCTTATAAATGAACTTTGTCACTATTATTTTCTAACTCCACAGAGCTCAGTAACGTAACAATATTACACACTAAATACATTTAGTTATAGAGCTGATCAAACAGCACATCATAAAACAGCATGGTTTTTAAGTTGTTTCAGTAGGATTAATTTCTCCAAAATAATAGTACTGTGTGGGTATCTGGTATACACCCCTTCCCAAAAGTGAGGTGGGTTGGGTGGAGCTAAGTAGTTGTTGTAAATACAGAGAGAGGGTTTTTGGACAGTACTTGGTGCATAGTATCTGTTGTGAAAGAATTGCCAGTGACAGAATACGGTGAAGTAACTGGTTACATTTTAACAACGTACATAATTTTCATTTGTGTTACGCCTGGTATCATATTTTAGAACAACATGCAGTGTCGTAATGTCACTCCTAATAAAGTTATTTATAGGGAAGAATGTGAGACAATAGGTACAGTCATAGACAAGTGTGTTTAAGAAGAAAATGACATTTTGTTTTCTCTTTTGGCAAAACAAGCCCTGCACAGCATTTTACATAGGCGAAAATGAAAAAAAAGTGAAATCAATATGCAAGGAAAATAAACGACGCAATGAGTCAGATTCAAGCAAACTCCAGGGCAAGTAGACTATAACACTCAGCAGTTTCAGTGGATGACTTTGATCAATGTGTTACCCGAAACATCATTCATGATTTCTATGTGCGCGAGAAAAAGGTGCTAACAGACACAAATATTTTTCCTATTATCAAAAATAAAATCAATTTTACATCAGGTAGAAAGTCTCACAACATGTTATAAAAACATGGGTTTCAAGTGAAGAAAATACATGACACAGCATAAAAAATTAGTTGAGAGAGCTGATATTGTGTTATGGTGGCATGACTATTTAGTAAAAATAAGATGTTTCTGTGAAATAAGTTGCAAAATTGTTTACTCAGATGAAAGCAGGGTAGACAGAAATTTATCATTTTCCAAGTGTTGGCTGCAAGATAAAGAATTTGGTGCGCATGGAAACAACAGTGCAAGGGAAAGACTAACTGTGGTACATGAAAGCAGCAGAAATTTATTTCCTCCCAATATGCAGCTTGTGTATACTGCTGTGGTGACTACCATGGTCAGATGAACCACACAAACTTTAGAAGGTAGTAAAATAAATGAAAAAAAAAAAAAAAACTCCTGCCAAACTTGCCTCAAAAATCTGTTTTAGTAATGGATAATGCACTGTATCACTCTATGCAAGTAGATAAACTGCTAGCTAAGTAATCTACGAAGCATGGTCATGTTAACATGGCTACAAAATAAGGGTGTCACTTGCCACTAATCAATGCATAAAGTTGATTTACACAAATTTGTGAAAATGAGGAAACCGCAACAAAAATCACTTAAAATATATGGGGAGTTAACTTCCCATGGTCACAATGTTCTCAGATTACCTCCATACATGTGCAACCTTAATGTAGTTGAATTATCACGGGCAAAATTAAAAAGAGTATTCAGAGTAAAATAAACAACTGTTAACTTGTCACTTCAAATATTGACATTACTTACAGAAGCAGCTATTTCACCAGTCACTAAACAAGACTGGGAGCGATACTGTAATTTTTGGAAAAGCAGACACACATACTATTAAAAAAACTGCATTCTTCCTGTTATAGTAGAGACAGCATTATCATCAATTAAGGAGCAAGCAGCTGGGGCAATGATAGTGCTAAAGAGTACCAGAAGTACAACTTCTGCAAATGAGGAATACGAGTCTGAGGACAACTTAGGCCAGCCACTTTGAAATAGTGAATAAATGTTTTTGTTTCAGAGAGTACTTCTGTGTTAGTTGTCACATCACTGTTACTGTTCCTTGTGGTTGTGTGTGTATTGGGGAGGGGAGGTTAGCATAGGTTGGCACTCGACACCCCCTTCCGGATTCTTGCCAAGGGTAAAGACCTGAGGTCCACACAATACAGACAACCCCTTCAGGTGTTTAGCCTGCAATCTAAGCAGTTTATAGTGCAAAAAATCTTTTAAGTCCACTAAAGTAGATATACTGTCATTATTATTAAATCCATGTAATATTCTAAGATTGAAATTAACTCCATTACATGTTAATAAAAAAAATACCAATATCATTATTAATATATCATGTTAACACAAAACCAAGTTAGCTAAATTTATTTTTTAAACATCATTTATTTAATTGGTTCTGTTTTCTAGAACCAAAACCAGCTGTATTTCAGCGAATTCAATATTTCATTAGCTGGTATGGTAAAGGCATTTGACGTAATGTAACTTCCCTTTGCTATTAAATAATTTGGTTATGTTGGTTAGATGATTTCCAGGTGGACTTTCCTGGAAATATATTCTATAATCCCACATTAGATGCCATAATTCTTGTGTGATGGCCATTATTGTAGCCAGGCGAAGAAGGAAACAGGCACATTCATGTTTCCATTTTCTTTAGTTCTCTTAAGTGTAGGTAGTATGTATCAGCAAAAAAATCAACTAGTGACACAGCTTGCATATGTTAGCAGGCTTGGAAGTTGGCATGGTTTGGCACAAACAAATACCTTCATCAAGTACCATCAAACAAAACACACAGCAAAATAAAGTGCCTCTGTATAACAGAGACCAATCAGTATCATTGTAGTGTACTCAACTACTCACCTGACAAGACTATGAGACATCCATCTATCTCTGAAGTTGAAACTATGAGCATAATATCTTCCATGTTACGAAAGAATTGACAAGGGGTGACCAGCAATTTATCTTCCCTGTTGACTATGGATAGCTTTTCTATCCACATTTGCGAGGTGTAATGGCTGGAGGCAAATTGCAGCTGGTAATTTGTTATTGCTCTGAATGTGTAAATTTAGATGAGTGAGCTTCACTTAATGCACACAACTTGGTGTGATAGTTTTGGTATACCCCAATTCCCCATAATAAAAGTTGTTGCCATCCAAGGACAAGAATAGATACATTTCTGTTTCAATTATCTTTGGACCTTTTCAGGTGAGTGAATTTTGTAGATTTCAGGAACCAACTTATGATACCATTCCAAGATGTTCGCAGATTGAGAGGTTAGTGTAAAAAGCGCAACAATGTTGAAATCCTCATCAAGTACCACCGAACAAAACACACAGTAAAACAGTGTGCCTCTTGTAATAGAGACCAGTTTATATCATCATAATGTGCTCAACAGCACATCTGACAAGACTGTGAGATGTCAATATGTTTTCAAAGTCGAAATGGTGAGCATAACATGTTCTGTTTTGCAGAAGAATTGTCACAGGATGACCAGAATTTCATTTTCCATTACCATTCTGACGATCCAAGTACGAGAATAGATGCATTTGTGCTTCAATTTTATTTTTATCTCTTCAGGAAAGTGTATGTTGCAGATTTCAGCAACCATCTTACGACACAGCTTGTACACGTTCACAGCCTTAAGAGGTTTGCATGAAAGGCATAACAATGTTGATACTATATAATTTTTTTCCCTTTACATATATTCTTCATAAGACTTAATGTAGGCATTAAAATATTTTGAAATAGTTATCCCACAAACAGAAATAATACATGTACTATACATACAAAATTACGTGACAATTACATTGCATTGTTATGTCTCATCACTAGTACCACTGTGGTCACATATTATCATGTACCACTGACATCACATATTTAAACAATAAAATATCTGTCATGCACAACTTTTCTGACATTCCCTTTCCTGTTAGTTGCTTCCAACGAATTTCAACTTATTCTGCGAAAATCATTGCATTCCAGCGTATAGCTGAAGTAAGATATGAGTCATAACCTAATTTTCTTTCCATTTACATTTGCTGTTGGGGAGGGTGCTACAATTAAATGGTAAGGTAAAATTTACCAGCATTTTTACCTGCCTTGAGATTGTCTAATTTATAGCCATTTTTGCAGCTGACATTCGTCTCTATATAAGTCCATGGAAAAAACAGGAAAATCTTGCATGACAAGTGATCCCAAAAACGACTGATGTGATTTGCCCTCACAAGTAATAGTTGTCTTATTTCTAGCTTAAAACCTTTGAAGTATTAATGTGTTTACATTTCCTCTCAGCTTCTAAATAAACATGCTTTTCTACCATTATTCAAGTTTTTTTTTCTTTCCACACCTCTTCGTCAACATTTGAAGGTCTAAGACTTGCAGGAGGAGCTGGTAGTTATATAATGGGGTAAAAAACTACGGAACATTTGCCTACGAGCTGCGTATATGTCCTTCTATCCTGACTTTTACTAATTTAACCACCTGTTGTTGCTTACACCTGAAGCAGTGGGGTCCCTGACCCCCAAGAATGTGTTCTAGGATCAAGAGGCTCATGGTTGTCAAAGTTGGTATAGGCAACCTCATTTCATCTTGGTTGAATGTGGCCACTGACAGATGTTCGTTATTAACATCCTGCCATTTTTCTGAGTTATTTCATCTCTACTGTTTAGGCGATTTTGGCTGAGTGAGATAATTTTGCCAGTGTACACACCGTGGTGCAGCATGTACCCGCTTGTAGTGTTATCAATGTCATGACTTTGTCTTCCTTTTTTGACTATTGATATTCTCACTGTCAATGCCTGCTGCTGTAGTGGCACCCTGAATAATAGTTTCATCTATAGATGCAGTCTGTTGTCCACTAAGGATATAAAGGTTCCATTGTAATGACATGTACACCATGCTCACCTTCATACCGGTACATATTTCTGCTCTCTTGGGTTGATGGTCTAGTACACAAAGGTGGTTCTCTGTCATACTGGTTGCTCTTATCTCCTTCTGTTTTACCTTGTTGATGCTGTAGCTTATCAATTTAATCAAATTTTATCAGGTCATCCCAGAATGTTTCTAGCTCTACATTATGATGGCCTGTCCAGTGGATTGGATGGAGATAGGGTACAGTTGGTATACCATCATTATAAATTCCTTAAACCAGCCTCCGTAGAATGCGGAGATTCAAACCTAGGACCTCTTGCACTGTAGGCCAGCATGCTACCAATCATGCTACGGAGGCCAACCTAGAGTGCAAGAGGTCTTGAGTTTAAATCTCAGCACCGGCATGGATATTTATGTTGTTTACTTAGGTTAATATAGTTTGTAAGCCATCCCTTAGTAAGCTGAACTGAATAAAACCGGGGGACATTAATAAACCCTCTAAAATAAAAAACAATACAAAATTCCTCATCAGTGATAAGGGAATTGAAATGACATGGTCTGTTATACAATTCTGGTACGACGGTACGTGTCTTCCCAAATTCTTCTCTTTTTATAGGATACATTTTTCACCATACAATTAGGCCTATGGGTTCTAAGGAATTTATATACTCCCGAATTGTTCAAAAAAATTCTCTGTGAAATTTCTGGTAGTAAGGCATGTCACCTCGGGGAGTTTTCCACCAATAATGTACCTGTAAATTTTAAGCTCCAGTTAAGGCACCTTAACATGCCACAAACGAGTAGTGTGATGAGGTTTGAGTACTTTTAAAACATGCAAAAAATATTACTTGATTCTCATCTACCTTTCATTCATATGTAGGGAGCTGTTCTAACATTTTCAAGGGGTGGTGAATGAGAGTACTGATAGCCTGAGTGGGCTGTGTGTTTTTTGGTCAGGTAAATAACATGTATGCGTTTATTGAAGATAACCTCTCAGCACTTGTAAACGCGCTATGTCTGCTAGTACCCCGTATAGCTTGTTCCCAATCGAATTCACCTGAACTTTTATCTAGGAAATGTTACCTTGTATTTCTGCCTGTGTAGCTTTCTCCACTTCATGTACACATTATGAAAAATGTCTGTCAAATGAATCAAATTCAGCAGACGTGTGGGCATTAATTTATTCTATGGAAGTACTGTATTAGGCCGGATGTCCATACTATTTACTTGCTGGTCAAACTCTATTTGCAGTGAGCACTGTTCACATATGTGGCCCGTTTCTTCTCTCACTGACTCTATTTCAGTGTGAACTGCATATATTTCCCTTAATAAACTTTCTATGTGTGAAGTTACATATTGACCTAGTTGTGTAAGCTGTTCCTGGATTTGTTGCTCTACTTGTTCTGCAAGTCTGTTATTTATAACCTGCTCTTGTGTTTGCTTGGACTGCTTTTGAACTGGTATGGTTAGGTTTTGCATCATCCCTGCTAACATCTGGAATATGTTTTTTTTTATGTCACTGGATGCCTTACTGCATATATGGTTGGCAGCGAATTTATGCAATAAAGTACCGCGTAGTTTCGTATTTAAATACAATAATACTGAAACAAAGTGAATCTTAATAGGTGTATTTGTATTTTCCATAATTAATAATTTTTTTTATCAAACTTTATAGGTTCTTATCGACTGCACAATTTATCTCTCACGCGCAAACATCAAGTACCACGTCCAAAGAAGTTAAGACATTTCACTTTGTTTGCTGTTATGTGAAGAAAAATATGAATTAGCTGAAAATAGAATTTTTGCATGGCTTTTCTGAGTGCTCACTTTATCCTAAACTGCCCATAATAGTGTCACTGTCATTTACAGTGGATCTTGTGATGTCCCTGTAAGCCTAACTCTTGTTCCACGATTTATTTGTGGTTTAAAAAAAATTGCCGGCATATTTTGCTAACATTTTCCATAGCTCAATTCACTGCCAAAAACTAGTAGTTCATTTCGTTCCACGATATTGGGCAAGTCAAAATTCTGTAAAGAACTACCACGTACAGGTACTCAATCTTGTGACTCGCAAATTTCAAATTTGTATTTTTACTTTCATCATTGCATCGCTCATCAGTACAGAATTTTCAAGATATCTCAGGGTGAATAGGAAGGAAATTAAATTATAACCAAAAATCTGTACAGTTAAATGTGTAAAATATTAATAATCAGCCCAATATAGTGTTGAAAATAAGTAGGAGTACGTGAATACTGAAATTTGGTTTTTGAATAATTTGAAATCAAATAATAAACTTTTTGAATTCAATGTGAATAGTTTCAACTTCTAATAGCTTTTTAGTAAGTAGGCTACTCATCTTGACATTCCTAAATTAAGAAAAAAACATACTTTTGCTATCTTGAGAAAAAATTATTTAATTTAGAAGCATAAATTAATTTTTTTACTAAGAACACAGTAAAATGTAAAAAGAAAATTACTTACTAGTGAATTATTGCTACAATGGTACCAGCTACAAGATACCACAAATATTAATACTAGGCATAAAAAACAAAGCATCTGGCTGCTAACAGTGCAAGTCCACAGGTATGTTACGAGTTTATAAAAAGACTACATTATCATTAATTCTCGCAGAATGAATTAGGCGTAATATGACTTCCCTATAATTCATCCATGTATTCACTTACCGTAAAAAATTTCAAAATGAAACTGATTATGCAAACTGAGAAATGAAAAACATGCAATGTAAATAACATATTCCATATTCTGATCTTTTTAAAAACTCATTTCCTCCACTAATCGATGATGGGAACTTCATTTCCAGAAGAAAACAAATTTTTTTTGCAAGTAGCTTAGTACAGTTAACCAAATCAAGTAAAGCAGCACACAATGTATTCAATATTTTAGGGTGCATAAAAAAATTATTCCCCTCAAAAACAGAAAATTTCACATGAAAAATTTTATTTACCTTGAAACAAGAACAAATACTATCACTTTTAATTATGAAATCACATTGTTCAACACACTTTGCTACTATCATTGTAATAATATAGCTCACGCCTTCTCAAAACTGTGCTTGCATTCATATGACGTCTCAAGCTGCGCTTGGTGTGCTCTTCTGAACCATGCTCGAGATGGCTGTCTAATTATCGATACGTCACGACGTGAAGTGACTGGCTGGGCTGCGAGAAGCAACAAGTTTCATGATAATCGTGACAGTGGAGTTTTTTTGTGTACTTCAGTTTCAAGAGTGTGTATCTTACAACATTAGGTATGTAATTTTGCTAGAACAGTATAAAAATAGTTCAAGCATTAATTTCTTATTGAATTGCAGCATCATTTGTAGTAGCAAATACGTATATTACAGCAGACACAGAAAACAGACAGTTCTAAACTGAGTGGATGGATCAATTTTCATACATGTTAAACTTGCAAGTTAGATAAAAAAATAAAAAAATCTTATGTCTCCATAGTATTGTTATAAATTGGGCACGGTACGCTGATGGATGGAGGTCTTTGATTAGATAAATGAAAATAAGTAAAACAAACCTAATTTGTTTACAGCTATCTACATCAAAATGCCTGGATATCAATAATGATCAACATTACAGTCATGAGTATATCACAAGTTACTGGCAAATAAAACAAATAATTCAATTACTATACTTATAACAGTTATAAATTCAAAACAAATTCTCAGTCCTCTATATAAACCCACAGTTCATATCTGTCTCCCTACACTCTCACAAATGTGGACCCACCATCCTAAATTACAGCATTCCAATGGTCCTCTGGTGTCACTTCACATTGCTAGTAACTTATTTTCATGTCCAAGGTGGAGAACTTCTGGGACCATGCCAGGCTGTGCAATGTGTCATATATCCAAGGAAAAGGATACAAATCTTTCCTGATCACATAATTCAGTTGCCAGTAATCTAAATAAACACTTCTTTTTAATCAACACAATGGATGTTAAATCCCTCAAACTGCAAGCCGGTTAACAAGCAGTTACACATTGGAAGCTTGTTGGAGATGAGGAAGCATTAAACAGTAATACTGGGAAGATGTGTGAGCATCCTGAAAGTAACCCACCTAACTACATAAACCTCCACTATTTTCCTATGAGCAAAGCAAAGAGTTTACTTGTAGGTAGTGATGGGCTGAATCTAGATATTTTACGAACCGAGCGATCAGTCAGTCATTGAGTAAAATAATCGAATGATTGTTTCGAAATAATCTCTCGGAATATTGGCAAGCGAAAACATGATTTCCTTTGCTATTTTTCTGAATGATTATTTCAAAACAATCTCTCGGCTAGTTGGCGAGTGAAATCATCCTTTCGTTAGGTATTTTTTTATCCCGTTTGCTTTTTATCTAGACAGTAAGCGGAAAAGAAGGAAAGAAGAGGTGCGAGTATCTTAAATTTAATGCGCGATAAGGTTTAACCTGAAACAATAGAGTAATATTTTGGTTGCCGACAAAGAATATTTTTTACATCAGACATCTTTATGGCTATCATGGTAACATGATCATCCTTCGTTTTGTAGAGTACCTAATATCATTATCTCATTAGTCCCGCAAGTGATCATAATGCAGCAGTTTTATAAACTGTGAGTTCAACTGTCGAGAATGTATTGTGTAAGGAATAGTTTACTATCATGATTTTAGTAATTATTAAAAGCTAAACAAAATAAAAGAAAACAGAGTCCCACTAAACACTCCCAAATAGAAAGTTTCTTCCATCTCAAAATCCCAAAACTATACAGGGAAGCTCGTGAGAAACTATCAGCTAAATTAATTACACAATATAAATGCAGTTTCAATAATTTCTGACATAACGTGTGGTCGGATGAAAATATCCGTTCATTTTTTGCCAGTCACTTCTCATTTCATTTTTCATTATAAACTGTAAAGGGTTCTTTGCACAAGATAGATGATAAGTCAATCGTTAATGAAAGTATTGCACCTGCTCTTGTACAGAAGTTAAACAAATGGAATGTTTACGAGAAGTCAGGATACGTATAAACCCATCCAAAAACTGTGTAACTTAAGGTATATACTTATGAAAATTCACTCTTGGGGAGTAAGGTAGGTTATATCAGTCATAGAGTGTATTCTTTACTAGTATTATATTTATATTAAATTACACTATAAGTTTCAGTAGTTCTCCGAGAATCCTTCTTCAAACACCAAAAACTTTAAATTTTGGTTTAATTTTCATAAGCATCTATAGAATGTAAGTCATATACAGCATGAAGATTTAGGAGACCGCATAGAATCCTCTGAGAAAGACGTCTGTAGCAATGAAGTCAGCATTGTTACAATGATTGTGTCGAATACTGAAACTGAATAAGTGTGTGACAAAAATATTGCTGTATTTACTGCAAAACAATGCAGGCAAAATTACCTGGCATTTTGCAAGGAAACATTCAAATTAAATACTAATTTGCTCAATTTCTGGTACTTCACAAAAAAAAAAAGTGCTAAGGGAAATGAACTAATTTTAGCCTTAATAACTTGTGGTCTTTTCCAGCATAACAGAAGAGTTTAGGAGTCTGGTTCAGGAAGGTAACATTTAAATTCAAACCACAAAAAACTACTTTACGCAATGAATTATTTCTTGAATCTTTTTCTAAAACACGGATTTCCAGACATCAAACCAGATGCAAAAAGGAATCAAACACTGGAAAGAGATGTGGTAGGAATTGTAGTGGCCAAGCAAGAAGTGTTTCCCTTTTTCCTGCAGGTAAAGATGCAAGCAGCAGATTCAAATGTACTGTTTTGAGAAACAAGACCCACAACGAAGTCTTCGATGAAATAGTTACCTTGGCATTTGTTTAGTGCTTGTTTGAGAAATTAGGACATGATAAATAAAACCACTGTTAAATAGCATTCAATGCAGTGAACTGGGTACATTTATGTTGATTGTCAAGAAAATCTACCCACGTGTGCTAAAACACTTTCAGAGCTAATAACACTAACAAAATATCAAAAAGGCTCCAGTTGGATTTAATGAGACAAATACTTTGGCAGTCCCAACATAAGCTTTTAAGACAGGGCAGTCTATAAAAAATGTGCCCAAGTTTTGAGAGGATCTTTCATGCAAGATAATATGCTTTGACACTCGATAGATGACAATGACCAGTTATCAGATCTTATGGTCACACTTTGGGGACCTGAAATCAAAAGTAAGGCTCACTGGAAGAGAGAAAGTGGAACACTCCAAAAAAGTTGACACTTGCAAAGATAAAAGTTCTTTTAATTGGAAAGTGAGTTAGAAAAGTTCAACATATGTTGATCAAAGATTACCAAGAAACTTCCTGTATCGACTCTGATTCAGTACCTTCAATACGTTGACTGAAACAGAAAAAAACTCTTTAACTAAAAAACTAAAATCTGCAACGAGTTGGAATACGGGGAAGGTGAGGTGAGAAGACCCTTTAACAAGGTTTCAAGCACTGATGAAGGTGAAATGTGGTGAAGGGACAACACAACATCCATATCCGAGGCAGGATTTGAACCCAGGACTTCCCGCACCATATACTGACACCAAAATGACTACACTATAGAGGCTGGCTGTAAATATGGGGGGAAAATGTACCTGTTATTTTCACAGAAGGCACGCATTGCACAGTCAACATTCTTGTGTAATCTCTGACAACAAGTATCTGTTTCCTTCACTGTGTCACGAAGCTGGACATCATGGAGTTCATGTTGTCCTTCGGAAAATAGCAGAAGTTAGCAGAGCTCAAAGCATTTCTTCTCTCATCTCTACTAGATTTTGCATGCATGTGGCCACTGTGACACAGCTACTAAATCTATGAACATACAAACTAGGTGCAGTTGCAGCAATTATGGACCATGACATACATGTACATAGGCAGTACTACTGATTTCAGGATGAGGCCATGGAACTTACCAAAGTCAGCAAGTTGCTAATCAATTTGGACAAAGGTAAACTTTCATCAATGAAAGGTAGAAACCTGGCTGAAATGACTGTAGCAAGTGATAAGAGTATGTCAGAGGAAGATAATATTGACGACTTGGAAAACGACGAGACAACAATATCTTCTTTACAAAACCATACCAGCATTAATTTTTCCAGTCCTCCAATGAATACTCATGATGATGCCCCAGACAATTATTCCCAGAATAGTTGCACAGAAAAAGTAAAACAATCAAAGAAAAAGTATCCTACAAACACTCCTTCAAACCAAGACCCTGGGTGCACGAGGAGTTAGTTACTGTCAGACATTTTTTGAGGGTTTCATACATTTAAAGTACGAAGCAAATAATAGGATTTGAAAATCATTTAAAAAATTGGGGGAAGCTGCAAATTAGGTAATGATATGTTACATGGTGTGTGAAAAATTTGTTCAATAAGCTAATAACCTAGGTATCTGTGAGTTATGTGTTTGTGTGAATGCACTTATATTGTTCTTTAAAAAAAAATATGTAGGCTGTACTGAGAAAAAAAATTCTGTGTTTAATAATACAATGTAAGACATGTTAAACAATTTAGGGCCGGTCTTACCACCTCTGGGTAACATCTGGGTAAATTTTATCTCCTAGGTAGACGACAAACTGTGTCTTACGAACTCTAGGTAGGCCTAACTAAGGGTTAATTTCTGGCTATTTTATCGGGAGGTTGAAGCTCTGGATACGGCGTACACTGCAGTTAAGTACGGCGACGAAAATATCACATGTTAACTTTTTAACCTTGTTTGTGCTGTTTTGAAATTAGTTTCTTGCATCAAAAGAATGTTTCGGTTATGTTTCTCGTAATTTCAAATTGTGTAGGCTTCTCTTAATGCAAAATTATGTAAGAAGTGAAGGATCATATTTGTGAGAAGAAAATTGCCACGAAGTTTTACAAGCATATGCCGAAGTTGTGTTTTGAAGTGTGCTGAAAAT
This sequence comes from Medauroidea extradentata, assembly GCA_003012365.1. Classification (NCBI taxonomy): domain Eukaryota; kingdom Metazoa; phylum Arthropoda; class Insecta; order Phasmatodea; family Phasmatidae; genus Medauroidea; species Medauroidea extradentata. The sequence goes on along the minus strand of PNEQ01101511.1, from coordinate 5,364 downwards.
AAAAAATGTTCGTTAATGTCTGGGTTTTAGACAACAGTATGGTAGAATATCATAATTCAGTGCTTTATTTATGAAATCGGAATTTATATAATGCAAGTGAGATATGTCAATGTGATGTTTGCCAATTGTCTGTTGGCCTACACAATTTGTTACAACCACGGCAGTACTTGGTGTAATTGACGTAGTTGCTTCCCGAATTTCACATAAGTTTTGTAACTTGTATAATAAGGTAGGCCTATATATGAGTAATGGCTTGCGTTTAGTGATTCATAATAAAATCGTCACACATAACTTATTAATAATTCAGTAGGCTTATGTGTTGCGCATACACATGACAGTCGTACAATGACTTTACAATAAATTTGACTAGGCTGTGCCTACATAAATTACAATTTCAGTGTTAACCAAGGTAGGTGTGATTTATGTAGACAGCAAATATCAACAGTTACTGACACTGAATTATTAGTCTCATGAAAGACTTTAAACTAAATGTGTAGTCCTCCCATCTTATGAAATAAATAGAATCCCAACAAAATCACTCTTAAATAAGGCTCATGTAATGTGGCATGTAGAAATGAAACAAGTCAGTACAACTGGATTTATTAAAATTACCCTAACCCTAAAACCTAGTTTTCTGGGTAAGTTTGAAAGATACAGAGCAGATGTAGTAGTGGAGATGTTGTTATGCAGGGAGGTGCTGGATAGGGAGGTGCTGGACAGGGAAAGTAAGCAGGATAAATTCATAATATTTAGAAGTGATAGGGAAGAAAGGGGAGGGGGGAATGATGATGTATGTAAGGGATGGGTTAGAAGGGTTGGTGGAATGGAATACTAAGAAGAGGGAGTGCAGAAGTAAAAAAGGACAGGTAGGAATATCACAGTAATGGAGTATACATGCCACCAGGACAAGGGTGAGATACAATTGAGGAAGGACAGAATCAATAGACTTGGACATAGGCAGTGGGGTGTGGCAGGGTACCTGAATATGCCTGGTGTACAGTGGATTGAGTCAGTATAAGGGACGGGTAACGAGATGCAGAGAATGACAGCACAGTCAGTTAACAGAGGCTTTGTGCATGCAGTAGAGGAACCTACTAGACAAAACAAAAGAGGTATGGGTCCGTACTAGATGTGTTAGTTAGACTAGAGAGTGCTATTGTTTGTGTGGTAGTGCTCGAAGGGATCAGAGACCACAACGTTCCAGTAGTGGAGTAAGAGATTGGTGAAAAAAAATGCTGAAGAGATTGTGGTGTGACTGTATACACAATGAAATAAGCTGGGACAGAAATGTTCTGAAGGATACATTTGAGAAATGGTCTAAAGGGGTCTTGTAAAGTGAGTTTAAGAAGATAATGTAAAGCATGTTGTGTCAAACTATTAACACACAAGAGGCCAAAAATTATTATTATAATTTTAAATTACAGTAAACAATGACTATATTATATTGTACCAACTACAATCATTCTGCTCCTCAAAAACTGACAAGTACTGGGCCTGCAGCCTTTTCCCTATCAGTTGTTGTATCTTGTCTGTCTACACCTTTCAACACTTGAATTCCTCTGTCCCTTCTTTTATGTTCTTAAAATAATCAATTTCCCCCTCTACCCTCCTCCTAAATATTTCCTAGGTAATCATTTCTTCCCTGACTAACATTTCTTTCTAGCTTTCTACACACCTGCCTCATCCCGTCCATAGCTATTTCCATCCCATCGTTCCTCTATTTCACATGCATCTGCCTGCACATGCTTTTTCATCCCTTTGTCTACCCATCCATAATGCTATGTTTCCCACTCAGCAACAATCCTCTTCCATGGTATAAATGTTACCATATTTCATATATTATCTTCTTAAACTCACTTTACAAGACCCCTTTAGACCATTTCTCAAACCTATCCATTAGAACATTTCTGTCCCAGCTTATTTCACTGCTAGAGGGGACATGTTGTAGGATGACATTGATAGAATACAATTGTGAACAAAAGCGAACAAAATGAAAATAAATGTGAGAAAGACTAAGATCGTTAGGTTTACGAGGAAGAAGTTTTGGAGTATGGACATATACATAAAGGAAGGGCAGGAGTAAGCTTCAGAATATAAGTACCTAGGCATAATGATGAAGAGCGACAGAGTGGAGATGGCAGGTAGATAGAGGGGTGTCAAAAGGGAGAAGGGGTCTAGGTATGCTGGAGAGAATATTGAAGGGAGTTAGTAGTGCAGTGAAGGAAAAGGCATATATTACAATGGTACATGCAACCAGTGTTGTCAGCATGCGGCAGCGAAGTGGGATCCGTACATGGAATTGTAGACACGGGAGCTGAAAAATGGGGCAAAGATGGGCCCAAGGTGTTTAAAGGATAAATGGAGAAGGTATGGGCAGGCTGGTGAGTTAAATATAATAATAATACATATTATATACTTGCAAGTGAGTTACCACCTGGGGACAAGCATACCAACCTTCTTAAACCATCTTTTACACTGCCCTTCTAAACTGTTCTGCCCCCTTCAATGACACCGCCATCTCCTGCAACAAGTTCTCCTCCTTAACTGAACCAATATCAACTTTAACCCCCTCTCCATCGTTCGTTAGACTCACTGTATCTCCCTACAATAGATTCCTCTGCTTCTATGTATACCCTTATACTGATGTCACCCAGTGCAGTCCACCTTTCTTCACCCATTGATACCCTCACAAGTTCCCCCACCCTTCTCCTATCCTTCAGTGTTTTGCAACCCATGTCCCACATAGCTGATAGCCTGAAATTAACCTTCACCGTGTCCAACCTGCCCCTGACTTTTTCACTTAATCATTAACCCATTTGACCGGCTATCTTTGTAATTTCTCTAGTTCATTACCTCTACTCCACTGTGCCGGTCCCACTCTGCTGCAGCATACTGAAGAGCAGGCCAGACCATGGTGTTGTAGGCCTTCTCCTTCACCTCTCACAGTGCTCATGGTTCCCCTCAATATCCTGCTCAACATTCCCACCACTTTCCTACCCCTCGATGCCACTTTCTGAACTTCACTTCATTATTCATGTTCTTAATGTAACATTACTCCAAGGTACTTATACTCTGATGCTAAACCTGTTTCCTGCCTTACCTATCTATAGACTAACATGCTCCTCGTAAACCATACATGTTAAGTTTTCCTCACATTTTTCTTCTTTTTGTTCTTAACCGTCCGTAAACTTATCCACACAACATCTTCTTGCAACTTATTCTCCTTTTCCTCTACTGAATAGAGCACACAATCTTATTATGCTGATAATTTCTATCATATATCAATAACCACTATGTTGAACAATATAGAACCTAAAATGCTTCCCTGTGGCACCCCAAAGGAATCTATGCCCTCTTCCAATATAGTATTTCCTCCTTTCATTCTCTGAGCCATTCCCTTCAAGAAATCTTCTATCCACCTTACCAACCCCTTGGCCTCTATCAACTCACCTTCTTTCCTGTGATACTGAAAATTTGGGATGTAACTTGTTGAAGGAAAGCAGAATAGTGGAAACATTTTCAAGGCATACAAAGGGGTGAATGGAGAAGCAGGCTAGGGTAAGTTAGGCTACCTGTAAAGTGTGTAGAGGATGACGGAATAACAACAATTAGATCCAGTGATGAGAAGAAAACAGCAGGGTATGCAGTCGGTGAAAGAGGTTAGAAAGTTTAAGAGGAGACTGGTAGGTGGTTATAAGGAGAACATTACAGCTTGACACCTGATCAATTTCACATTGTTGGTGTCGTCATTTATAATTATTATTATAAACAAGGAAACTTATAGAATGATTATTTAGCAATATTCTCGACAGTTACTAACACAGGTACTAGCGAAACAGTTTCACTATTTAAAACGTTAACATTTAAGTTATTTACCCATTATTTCAAAATAACATTTAAGTTTTAACACTTATCACAAAACACTCCTAATATGCGAAAGTAAATACTTGTAAGTCTAAAATCAAATATTAAAATTAGCACCAGGGTAATTTTATTTATTATTTCTATGTGGCCGTCGGTCGTACATGTAATATCAAGAAAATAAATATTCACATATCCAACAGACCAATCAGCAGCCACAACACAACCACACAGTCTGTGCAACCTAACTACATTTCTAGCTAACCTTTGGGTAGTTACACAGAGGTATAAATCAAGTGGTAAGACGCGACTTTAGATAAGATGCCAGGTAAGTTTAACTTCAGAGTAGTTACCTACAGGTTAACTCAGAGAATGGTAAAACTGGCCCTTATACATTCACCACTCATATTGTGTTTTGAAAATAATTTTCTAAAATAAGGAGTACTGTAGTACAAAATTGTATAGCTATATGAAAGTTATAATTTCATTGTCATAATTCATCTCTCAGTTTCACTGAAAACTTCAGCCGGTTAAACTAGGCTTAAACAAGTTTTCTATTTTATTCTGCATAAGCAAATATTTCATCAATGTTATTTGTTAAATGGATACAATTTTAATGCAATAGGATACAATTTTAATGCAATACGTTACACAATCACGAGTTAAAAATATTTTAACTTAATTCATATTAATTTGGAGGTTGTAAATTTGACACAATTGAAGAGTGCACCCGAATAATTCCGTATGGCACACATAGTAACTTAGTCAGTATTCCCTGTTTCTGTGTGCACTGATCAATTACAATGCAAAAAAATTTATTTACCACCCTCTATTATGTTATACCTGTGGACAGTAACTGACCAACGTTTAGCTCTGTAACTTTGCTGAGATATGATCTATTTATGTACTCTTACAGTGGAATAATGCTGTATAAGACTGCATATATAGAATTGTTCCACAATATATTGTCCGTGTAATACATTTGAATAGATGAAAACACTAGAAAAGCAACAAATGTCTTCTTGTTTAATGTAAATTAGTTCAACGGAGTGGTGATTACAGTATGATATGATTACTGGCTAATTATACACTATGGTTAACATATATTTGATGTACCATTAGCAAGTAAATAAATAAACAAATGGCATACAAAAAGGGAAAATCACTTCAATCTACTTTATAGACTACAAGTTACTATTGTGTGTAATAAAAGAGCCTCAGTCAAATTGCTAATACTCAATTTGAGCCAATTTGACTGAGGCTCACTCCGACAGCACGACTGGTTGCCACCATGGTTCCCGAATGAGTAAGCAGAAAGAAGCCGGTGTTTTTCCGACCTTCGTCAGTTGTGACGTCGAATATCCTCGTGATTGGGCCATGGACGTCACGTGGGCTGTCTTCCGCCGAGAACCTTCCTACTTTATGTTTTTACGAGGTTGGCAGAACTACATTTGAAGATAGCGCCACCGTCGTATAGAGGGCGTTTGGTGCGCCGCTAGTTAC